>CAJNIZ010014891.1:5532-46598 GCA_905231905.1 Symbiodinium pilosum
CATTCCATCTATTCAACCCAAAAGATCCTAAGTATTCATGTGAGGTCTCGACTAAAGTCCGAGTATCCCCATTAATAACCCTTATAGCAGTCCCCTATATAATCCCCTGTATAATCCCCTTTAAGGAGTTTAGGTTATAGCTCATATCTGCGTGTGAACTCTGTTCGCAGGGTCAGGCAGGCTTTGTCAGCAGACTTGTCGCCAAGATATGCCATGCAGTCACCTGGCTATCCAAATTACTCTTAACCTACTTACCAAACACACCTGCAGCTCTGAGTATCTGACATGCATCGCTACCGTGGATATATACTATAGATCCTGCATGACCCTATAGTATTGTATACCGTGGGAATTATGCCTTGATTGGGTTCTCTCTGGGCATCTGTTGTGTGGGCTTCTTTACAACATGACCGGAACCCTCAACCCTAAACTCTAAACCGCGGGATGTACAGGCTCCTGTGTATCTATTGGCTCCATTGTCCAGGGTCCTGGCTACTTGAAGGTTCATTGGACTTAGTGACTACATATGGGGGTTTCCCAAAATTAGGGGTAGCATTCTAGGGTGGTCCCCATAATAAGGATTATAGTATACTGGGTTCTATATTAGGGTCCCCTTATCTAGGGAGGGTACCATACGACCGGGCTTAAAGGCCGACGTATAATCCCCCTAACTGGAGTTATGCAAGTTACCCCAAGTGTAAGTAGGGTTACTGCGCCCCATGATCCTTTAAGTATGGCTCTGGCAGCCTTCAGTCGACACCCCCTGTGAAGGCATGGGGTTTAGGGTTTAGAGTTAAGGGTTTAGGGTTTGGGGTGGGTTTGGGGTGTAGGATGAGGGGTGTAAGTTCAGAGCATGGGATGTGTTGTTGGGGAGTATTCCGTCAACGGAGGATTAGACTGTCATGCACAAGGGGCTCCTCTTCCAGGAAGCACAGGGGCCTTGCTACTCTGCGCCCAAGCCAGTACTTGGAGGGTCATGGGGACTTAGTAAGTAGGGAAAGGGTTATTAACCCACTTAGTCCCCATGACCCTCCAAGTAGCTGATGCAAGCCATCCCCCCCCAAGCTACGCCCAAAGGGTCCTAAGCTCTCCATTCGCCGAGGCAGCTTCAGGGCGTTTGGAACCCTCTAACTTTGCCGAAAGCCCCCTTTAAAACGACTGTGGGCGCGTCCTTTTGTTCAGTGGTCGGACGCCTGTCAATGACGGCCCTTCAACAGCGAAAGTCGATAACTTTCAAGGTGTGAGAGCGTGGGGTAGAGCCCCCGTTTCTGCAATCCTTCTTTCACCTTCGGAAAGCCTGTTCTACTCCCCTCTCTGCCTATGCAAAATATACCGGACATCTTGCCTGGACGCCTCTGTGCATGCAAAGCAGTTTGCTATTCCGAGAGCTCTGCCTCTTGGCACGCCACAGGGTTCACTCCCCTAAACCCTAAACCCTTTCCTTCACAGCACAGGCGTGCTGGTCACATGAACCTTGTCTTCACGGCTCAGAAGGAGTTTAGGGTGTAAGGTTTAGGGTTTAGGGTTTCTCTTTCTGTGATCTGCAGGTCAAGGGCCGAGGCGGGCACGCACGCGCTCTAGCGTGTGCAATTAAACATAGTAGGCCTAGGCCTAGATCCTAAACCCTATAAGCCTTGAAATCCTAAACCCCAAAACCTTAAGCCGCTCAGCCCTCGCAAAGCAACACAAAACTACGAAGCTCCAGCAGAGCAGCGTAGTGAATGATGGGTGCAGCTGGGTCCAATCCTTCCGACCTGCAAGAGGGGAAGATTAGGGTTTAGGGTTACAGGGTTTAGGGTTAACGGCTAGGGTCTTGGATATTAGGACTTGGGCGGAGGTTTGAGGTATAGGTTGGCATTTCTGGCAGGGAATTGCAAAAAAAGAGATTCCAGTGACCATTTGGAGGGATCCTGCCACGACCACTGCAGGGGTCTCCTCCATTTCCTAGGAATCACCAGCAAAGCGTTCAAGGAAAGACTCCATTTAGGACCTCAAGGTATCGTTGCAATCATAGGACGCCTAAACGGAGGCCCCGAACCCCAAATCCTAGAGTCCTAGCACTCCGAATATAGTACAAGTACATCTTAGGGAACTCTTTGCCACCAGGGGGTGGGCTGCGGGTTGAAGTTTAGTGGCAGGGGCGGTGATTGGAAATTCTTCAAATTCCGACAATGCTCTTGAATTGGCTGTGCAACTTGCCTATGGCACACCCTAACCCTAAAGCAGTAGATGATCGTAACTTGGGAAAGTCCTAGGGGAATGAAGAGAGGGCTACAGAAAGTACGGTCCTTTTTGAGGTCCCTTTCTATTGCGGCCCCAAATATTCGGAATACCCCATGACGGGCCCCTGCCACTACGGGCTATTAGACCTTAAGAGTACCTCAATCTACCCTTAATAGGCTTCTAAGGTTGCGCTAACCTACCATACACCCTGGACAGCATGAACTTACCATAAAGAGCATGTGCTGAAGGGGCCCAAAGAATTCCCAATATCACTTTGAGATGTTTGAGGTAATTATCCTGTATAATGAGGTAATTATCCTGTATAATTATAAACAGTACAAGGAACCGGACGATGGTAACAGTTTCTACAGCATAAAGACAAAATGGGTTTTCCTGGAGGGGCGCCTTGTATTGCAGCCGAGGCCTGAGACTTGTGGGTCTGCCTCCCGGATGTTGCAGTACTTTTCGGGTTGCAAACCCTAAGCCCTTACCCCCAAACGCAAAACCCCAAAACCCTTAAATCCCAACCCCACGACCGTAAACCCTAAGCCCTAGACCCTAAACACTGGACCGTCACATGAATTCATATCCCCAGTAACCAGTTCTTCACAGGAGGAGCTTCCCGAAAGATGGCCTGGTTTGATCCTAACTCCCACACCCTGAACCCTAAACCCTAAATCCTAAACCCGGAATGCTCAACCGGGCTCCCAACCGTGCGTAATGGAGTAGAGACCTTAGCAGCTTGGTTTCATAAGGGGGCCGTGCAGACCCTGAACCCTAAACCTTAGTGAGTAGTGTTTTTTGGTGGTTGAACCTAGTAAGATTATATTCCTTATTTCAAATACTATACCCCAAAAGGAGGATATAATCTTACTCTATATTGGGTACCATAGTATCCCCAAATAAAATACGACTCGGTTGAGGATTACGGCGTCCCTCTTAGGGATTGTCTCGGGGCTATGTTTCAGAAGACTAGGCGTCTGCAACGCAAGCAGAGTTGCAATTCAAGGAGCCGGAACGGGGCAACTGCTCTTTTCGGGGAAGTAACCCTATAACACCCTAAAGCTCAACCCTAAACCCTAAACCCTAAACCGCAGACAAAGAGACTGTAGAGGTCTAAGATGACCAAAAGCTGCCAGCACTTGCTGCTGGTTAGCTGGTTAGCAAGGAAGAAAGGAAGGAACAAGACAATGGAAACTGCTATCTTATCCAGGTTTAGGGTTAGGGGGTTGTATGAGGACTACTATTATAAGATCCATGAAATCATTTCTGGCCGACCAAAGGTAAGTTTACGGGGGTTCTCAAGTGACCCGCAGGATGGCTACTGTAAGGAACTCGGCTCTTGGAGAGGATAAGGTTCAGGGATTTAGGGTTTTTGGTTTAGGGTTTAGGGCTAGGGGATTGGGAAGTAGGTTAATCATGAGGATAACTGGGGATAAGATATGGCTTCTAAGATTTTTAAATATTGTCCCAAGTCCGTCCTGATCTTCCAAGTACAGCGCATGGCTGAGCTTTAAAAACAGTACGAGACACAAACTACCCCAACCCAAACAGGAATCAAAAGGGGCTATCGGACATTACCTTGAAAACCCCTAAACCCTGAACCCTAAACCCTAAACCGCTTGAGCTTTTTTCCTGACACCTCGGCACAATCATTCTCTAACTTGAGCCTTAAACTGTCATGTGGGTATTTCATAGCATGGAGTGCCTGCCCCATAGGTCCCCCCCCCCGCGCCCCCCCAAGTACTTTGATTCTTCATATGAGCTATAATCTAAATCCTAGTATCCCCCTTAACAAGCCCTATACCACTCCCCTATGCTCATGCAGAGACTCCCTGAAGTGAACCCAAGTGTTTCGGAATCTCTGCGTATGGGGTTGTATAAACACCCCGCTCCCGTGTTATCGGCTCATTTCATGTTATTCCATGTCCAAGAGTTGGACCTTATCGCTGTGCTATCATTCTTATTCCCGCTTTTCCATGCAAAGCCTAGATTTTCCACTCCGGGGCACCTTTCTTCCTAAATACTTCTAGGATCCACGACGACACTCCTGCTTGAGAAGCTCCCACATCCACAAACAACCCCCAATTCTTGCATCATCGCAATCCTTCTGTAGACCCGTGATTTATAAACTCCGTCCTTTTAAGGGCCTCAAAATTAGGATCCCTATTATGGTCCCTATTGAAGGGAGGGAGTTTATTAACAAGGGGTCTACATTGTCTCAGAAACCAAGCCCCGTAGCCTGAGTTTACCCAGACTTTGCAAAGTTAGGACTTTTCTGAAGGTCGAAACTGAACCTAATGGCATTCAGGCAACTTTGGTTAACTCGAGTTTGATTTTTCAAGCCAAAACTGAAAGGCCTAAACCCGCAGAGCTCAATCCCAAGATGTAAGCCAAGAGGACAGCCTTGACACTCAACGCCTCGCCCATACCCGTTAAAAGCAGAGAATGAAAGCACCACAGCATTCCTTCTATTGAAGCCCTACAGTAAATCTTCTACAGCTCTCTCAAAATCCAAGACTCAAGGCCCACGCGGTTTAGGGTTCAGGGAACCAGAAACCCTTAAAAGGTCGACTGCTAAACATCCCAGCGTCATTTTGCATTTCTCCTGGCAGGAAACTACAGATTTCACCATGCAGCTTTGAAGAGGGTCTGGTCCTTCATAAAAAATCACTGAGGATGTACTCGATTAAGGATCCTACTGCTTTGGGGGGTGCAGTGTTTGAAGACAGTACTTACGTACTTTCAGAGGACACCTACATGTGATCCCGGTTTGGGAGTTAGAGCTTAACTTTAGATGCAGCATACGGTCTTAGGTCCTCCTGACAAAGACATGAGAGATATGCTGTGGGCTTCCTACGGCTTTGCTTCAATCTGCCCAAGCATGACTGTGCCTGCATAATTACAACATCATCTTGAAGTCCATTTGAGGCACCCTGTACTGTCATTGTACAAGGAACCCAGGACCATCATCTTGTTGCTTCTTGAGGCTTCTAGAGTCTTGGGCTCTAGGTTTGTGATTCTGCTGACAGGCTTGCTCTCTGAGTCCTGAAACCTTTCTGAAACATTCTGGTAGATCCCTCGACAAGTTGAGAAGGTTTTGAGGGTTTAGGGGTTTAGGGTGTAAGGGTTGTTCGTATGGATGGAGGTGAACGCCAGGGCTAGTCTGATAGGAGTTCATGAACCCGAATGCAGACACAAGTGACAGGTGATTCGCATACGATACGCCTAACACGCGACGAAGACTCTCCACTCTCCGTTCTCAGTCGCCATCCTCCAGACTCCACTCTCCACTCAGCTCTCCACATTCCACTCCCCTACGCTCCACTCCATTTTCCTGTCCACTCTCCACGCTCCACCCTCTGGACAGGAGGCTCCAAAAGCGAAGATAGTCACGAGGATGGCGATCCCCTGAGCCCATATCCCTTCGACCTTTGACACTTTTGACATGCGACGAAGATGCAACGGTCCGAAAGCGACGACAGTTACAAGGATGGCGACCCTGGGTAGGTCCAGCCAAGCCGTGATTCTCACAAACGCTTCGTGAACGCTTCGTGAATGCTCCGCGCAAGCTTCGCAAGCACAAACGCATCGATTTGTGGTCACCTCCTGGACCCTGGAACCCTGGGACCCCAACACTTACAACCGGAACCCTTCTGCGGAGCATTCGGGACAAATCAGATTGGCATTTGCCGCGATGCATTCTACTCAAATTTGACAAGTTTTTATGTAAGGGGATCCTGTTGACCCTGAATCTGCCCTGTGTTGTTTTGTTGTCTCAGAACGGTGTGCCCTCGTTGTACATATTGGCTCATATGTTCAGAGTCCTTTGTTATTTCAAATCGCAAGCTTAGGAAAGCTGTGGCAAATCTAGGAACTCTAGGATTACCTGAAAACTGCAAGGATAACTTTGCTACACATTCATTTGAGGATGCTTGCGACGGTAGGATTCCTTCCGTCTAATTCTTAATCAACCTAAAGCCTAGGGATCCGAATCTACGAATGATGCCTACATTGGATCCTGAAGTCTATAAGCAGTATCTACTTTGGGCTATTTAGACTTTCTGGAGATACTTAAGCCGAACCAACAGCACTCCTGGAAACATCTCAGACTCCAAAGTATCTTCTAGCAAATGACTCATCAAGCAGAAGGGTTTACACCTCCCACAGACTGAAATGGAAGCCACAAACAAGTACCCGGTTTGGGTTTAGGACAACTGTCCCTTTGAAAAAGGCAGGGCCATACCAGCTTTCATGTTTGTTTGGGCATCCGGCCTGAATCTTGAGGTCCCGGCATAGCTAGTTTATGCATAGTGGTACGTGTTATTATGTACCTTCATCAGGGCCAGTTGAGGGTAATGTGCAGCAACTACACCGGCCGCCCAAAGCCTAAAAGCATGCCGCCATGGTTCTGGCAACGTTGTAGAAGATCGTGTAGCTCTCCTCCATTCATGTAAGGCATCCTCGGGCCACCAAATGTGTGTAGGTTTTACGGTTTTAGGGCTAAGGGTTAGGGGTTTAGGGTTTTGGGTTTCATGTACCCTAACTTTGGGAATCTCCGAGGGGGTCTGGGAAAGGTCCGGGATGAATTGGCTAATCCCCTCCCTTTTATGATACCCCCCCCGTCCAATAAACCTGGACCCTGAGGGTCCTTCCTTCTTTGGCTTCTGTCCTACCTGGGCCCCCAAAGCAGGTAACATAATCAGCCAAAATCCCCAAACACTGCCTGAAAAAGCAAATCTTGTTACATACTTTAGGGGTTTCAAATACAAATTTTCTAGGTATACAACCCAAAAAGTCCGACATACAGTGTTCAAGTATATTGGCGGGGGGTTATGATAAGTGGGGGTGGGGGGGGTGCGATCATTAGCGGGAAGTGACCAAGCAAGGCCTCAAGACTCACCAGCTCGAGTACGCAAACTCTGTAGCTTGTGGTCTCTTATCCTAGACCTTAAACCCTAAACCGAAAACACTTGACTACCAAAGAGGATCGAAAGGGTCCATCCCCTAGAACCACGTGGGAAAGTATTGTTTAGGGTTTAGGGAATTCTGTAGGGGTTATATAAGGGGTCTCGGGTTTAGGGTCTCATTATGGTTCTCGACTCAGCAAGGGATCTAAGTTTTAGATCTCCCTGGTGTCTGCGCTGCTCTAGCGCTTACATGTGACACGGACTAGTTAGCTTCATAGTTAACATATGGGATATTCAGTGGATCTAGGGAGCCTACTATAAGGATCCTTTCGTCCGTTCCCTAGTATACACCAGTAGTATCAAACCCTAAGGCTCTAAATGCTTAAAGCGTGGTGCTTTGGGGCCGAGAGTGCTATATGGGAAGCAATGTGGGCCACGGGTGGTAATACTCTAATACTATGAGGTACTTGGACTCTTCGGGAAAGTGGGTGCCTCCTCTTTCTCGTGTTGTTTGGTGAAGTCTGGTCAGGCCGCCCGCCCGTCCCCACACCCTCAACCGTACCACAGCCGTCCCAAAGGGTCCATGCCATGAAAATGTCTGGTACACATCAGGAGGACCCCCCATCCTGTAATAGTGGCATAGTAGGAATGTAATTGGACCCTAGTCTACTCCTTATTGAATCCTTGTTGTCTCTTGTAGTCACTCCCCCTAAGGTGTATATTTACAACCCCACAATGTTCTCGCGCAATTATTTTCGGACCCAAGTATGTATGGTATTATATATATATATATACACATATATACATATATATAGCTACGCAGACCCATGGGACCGCGGACCCTAAACCCTGAACCCTAAACCCTACGATCGTAACCCTAGAACCTGAGCCTTAAACTCAAACCAGAAACCCTAGACCCAAAAACCCTAAAACCCTGAAAGCCTTCAACCCAAACCCTCTGAAAACCTTAAAGCCTTAAAGTCCTAAACCCTTAAAACCCTAAAAGCCCTATATCCTTAAACCCCAAAGCCCCAAACTTTGTTATTTGCCAGAAACGCATGATCCCTGGAGCCCTAGACCCTGCACCCTACATCCAGCCCAAATCTCCTTAACCCTAAAACTCTATCATCCCTATGAACCCTATAAACCCTAGCATCCTAGAAAACCTATTAACCCTATAAACTCTATAAACTCTATAAACTGTAAACCTTATCTGCAAAACCCAGAGGCATGATCCAGTAGCCATCCGCATTGTCCACGAACCTGGGTCGATCAGTTTAGAGTTTGGGGTTTGGGGTTTATGAGTTTTTCCTATTAACTCCGCCTCCCTATACTACCCTTAGGGTGCCGTTGAAGTAGCTCTAATTGGCTCTGATTATCTGTATGAGGAACTTAGGGGGTTGGGGTGGGTCGGAGGGGAATCCGTTACAGACTCTATGCTCTCCTCACTCCCATACTTCATATGAGCTGTCTGAAAGACAGAAGCCACTTGTCTACTCCAAATCCTAAACCCTGTACCCTAGACCCTGAACCCTGAGCCCGAAACCCCCAAAGTCTAATATATCATTGGACAAGCCAGACCTGCCTTCGAGAAGTTGCTGGCAACCACCACTACCTGTGACCTGTGACGCGAATTACCTGAACCCCAAGGGTTAAGGGTTTATGGTTTACCTACTTTTTGGGCCCAGGTACCTGCGGTTTTGTGGGTTGTACCTGTAGGAGCTGAAGGCAAGTGCGGATACAAGTATACTTCAAATTGGTGGGTTCCAGCATGAGGATCCTAGTGCAAGGGCGGCGCCGAAGTGTTGAAACCACATGAGTGTGGGCCAGCCCTAAGAACACCCTAAAGCTTAAACGCTAACGCTAATCCTGTACCTGTAGCACTCAACCGGAACCCCGACCCTAGTTTCTTAGGGGTTTCGTTACGAGAAGAAAAGGGCGGCATGAGTCAAGAAGTTGATTGGGCAAAATCTGCTACCTGATTGGGGTATGGGGTAGTGAACAATATTTCATGAATACCCAGAAAGCCCAATACCCCTTAATTAAGGAATATACCCCACATTGTACTAGGGTCCCTAATATGATTTAGGCTATGTTCCTTTATGAAGGGGTATTGGGCTCCCTAGGTACTCGATGTAGTTGGGAACCTCCTCAAAGCAGTCCCTCCCTCCTTCTATTAGAGACTATTCGCCACCTCCCCCGAATATGAAAGCACCCCCCCCACCCAAACATGAATGTTAGGGGCTGCTTGGAAGGTCATGGGGATCTAGTAACTAGGTTAACAACCCCTATAAGCCACATTATAACCCCAATTAACTCCCATCATCAACCTACTTACTAAGCCCCCATGACCCCCCCCAAGTGGGGAGTCGAAAGCACAGCGGGAGAGCGCTAGGCCTTGTTAGGCGCCTTGGCCCAAACTGAAGCTGAGCCAGGAACGCCGGGTCTCCCACAGCGGAAATGCAGAAGTCCGAAACGCCGCGCCTCGTTGGGTTTTTCCCTGCCCACAGGGTCCAAGCATCCAACAATTAGGTTCTTGGGTCTAGGGTAATAGTATCATGGTACAGGTTTTGGATAAGTATCTGATTATTAGGTCCTTGGACTCTTCGGGCTAGGCTCTAGGGTTTAGCAGCGATTGAAGAAATTGAAAGGAACATGGAAGGTCGCATGGTTGTGGCCTATCTAGGGACTGCCAAAAGGATTCGTTTGTTTCCTGTTATCCAGAGGCAAGAAGAGCGTGCCCCAAAATGGGTTCCATAGAAACTTATTCACAATAACTTGTGTTGAGGATCCTTCAAAACCATGTTGGCTGCACGGAGAAACATTGGCTTCGAAAGGGAATACTTGGAGGGTCCTTGGGACTAGTAAGTAGGTTAATAACAGGGATACTTGACCAACTTACTAAATCCCCATGACCTTCCAAGTATGCGCATCTCAGGATGCCAAGACGTCAGCCATCATGATATGTCCCAGTGTCATGCGCAGCCTCTTGCCTGAGTGAGCTTCGGATCTAGTGGAAGCACTTTACCTTCCAGCGTCCCTACCATAAGATCATGGATGGGACCTCTATGGAAACCCCAAACCCTTGGTTTCCAAAGTCTGCAATTCCAGTCTGGAACATTGTAGAAAGGAGAATGCAGTCCTACCAAAACATCAAACTTGAACCCCCCTAACCTACACCCCAAACCCAAACTAAAATCGAAGCGGGTCTGAATCTGCAACCAAGTTGCATCCTCTTGAGAATCTTGATCTCGTCCCTGCTGTGTTGCTCATGGGTATCCTAAACCCTGGGTCTAGGGCTTGAGGGCTGAGGGTTTATAACGTTAAGTGTGACAAACAGCTTACGGTTTAGGCGGGTTATTAACCTGCTTGAGGACTCAGAGTTTGGAGTAAACTCTGGGAGGCCAACAGTCTCAGTACTTGGAGGCCCATGGGACTTAGTAACCACTTATAACTGGGCTTATAATCCTACTTATAATCCTCCTAAATGGGCTTATAGGGGTTACACCAATTATAAGTAGGGTTATAATCCCAGTTATAAGTAGTTACTAAGTCCCATGGGCCTCCAAGTAGGGCTTTCTGGGAGCCCACACACGACTGCAATCCAGCGGCTCTATGTCAGGATGTGGGATTCTTCTCATGCCTTTTTTGACAGGCGAACCTTTATAAGCAAGCCGGACGACTGTGTAGAAAACCCCTGGAACATTTTTTTTGGTCTGTCTTCATACAACACCTGGCTACCACACCTTCCTTATATAAATATATGCATCACTGGTAGGGGCATGTCTCAAACCAGAGGTACCTTAAACTATCCTGGGGCTCATAAAAGTGATCTAGGGCTTCAGGGGGAGTGGGGGAGGGAACATGGATAGCTTGGAGATGTTTATGTTGATATTTGGGAGTTCCTCAAAATTATGGGTACCTTTTTGGGGGTCCCTATAATAAGGGCTATAGTATATTGCGGTCTATATTGAGGTACCTTAATTTTGGGAAACTACCATTTACAAGGATCCACATCCCATCTCCTTGAAGCACCGGCTGAGCAAGGAGTTGCAGGAGATTGCATTGTGTAGAGTCCCAATTAGAGATTATGTAGGAATTACTTCCAGAACCGTGATTGACGTCGAGGCTCAACATCAAGCTTTATCAGCAACATCTGATGAGTTCGTGGGGCTGAAAACTTGGGATAAAGGTAGGTGGGTTTAAGGATCCCTACCTAGTATATTCTCGACTATATTGGGGCCTAGTTCCTATACCCCACCTCCCTTTGCCCCACCTTTTTGCGCTTTCTGAGGAAGGAAAAGTACACCCCACAATGACCCATGCCAGACATACAGTGCGATATTTGGCGGGTCTATATCAGGGCCCCCCGATTTTGGGAAACTACCATTTACAGCATGCTACCACCAGGAGGGACACCGGCTTCGTCAGACATGCAGGGACGTAGAACTTTAAAAGTCAGTGGCGAACATTCATCGTGCAGCCGTGGTGCAGCACCTCAGGTGTCTTCTTAACGATCAACTTCACCGACACGGAAATGTCCTTGGTTGCGTTAGGCCTGGATTCATGGAGTGTTCGGGCTGAGACATGGTTCAATACCAGACCTACAGAGCTGTACTACAGGGCTTTGACATTGCTCCGAAAATCTAGGTGATCCTACCCCTAGATAGAAGCTTCCATTTTCTTCTGCATACTAACTAGGAGCCTGACAGACCAGACTAATGTTCCGCAGAAAGCCCACTATTCTTCAATTGAGGAATCTAACCTTGATGATACGAGGGTCACTTACATGATTCAAGGGATATTGCAGAATTAAGGGATGTTGGACGTTCTGGGTCTTTTGAAAGCGAGTCACATGAGATTCTACGTCAGCTTGCAGTTCAAAACCCCCTCTTGTCTCGCGACCAGAATCCACCAATATGTCCCCATGTGTACCATGTCAAGCGGACTTTTGGGTATAAGTTTCAGTGTTTGGGGTTTAGGGAAGAGGCCACCAAGCAGTACCCTAAACCCTAAACCCTAAACCTGAATCTCAATCCTAACTCTTTGGGTCATCGCCCACGCAGTAACCGTCCCTGATGAGCCCTGCAATCAAGCCTTGATATACACGTCATTGCCCCTTCAGGCGGCGGTTATTGTATAGGGCCGCCAAGCCTATTCCTAAAGAACCAAACAAAAATACTAAAATACTAAAAATGGCTTAAGACACCCACCAAGAACGAAACACAACAAACAACAAACACAAAACCAAAGCCCAAAAACAACAAACAAACAATCAGAAACAACACTACCACCCCTGATCATGTCAAATCTTCGAATTTCAGTCCAGGCTCCTTGTACGTCTCGCATAGGACTTTGCATTGGAACACCTCCACTGCTACAGAAGGGCTAGAATTTAGGGTTCAGAATTCTGTCAGTATCGTTGGCTGGAGGACCGGAATCCCTAAACCCTAAACCTTGAACCCTGAACCCTAAACCCTGAACCCTAAACCCTAAATCCTAAACCCTAAACCCTGAACCCTGAGTATGCTTCAACCCCCAGACCTTTCACGCTTTCACTTCATTCACTCTAGAGCTAGTACTTGGAGGGTCATGTGGACTTAGAAAGTAGGTTAATAATGGGGATAAGTGGGATTATTATATGAGCTATAGTCTAAAGTCCTAGTATCCCCCTTAATGACCCCTATAGTAGTCCCCTATATAATCCCCTATGGCTCATATGGCTTATAGGGGTTATTAACCCACTTACTCAGTCCCCATGACCCTCCAAGTATATAGGATGCCCAAAAGCCTTTGAATCTAAACAACCTCACCCTAAGGGTCCAAGGCCCCAAATAATGGGAGTCCCTTTAAAGGGGTTATAGGGGGATATATAAGGATACATGGGAACTAAATAAGGGTCCAAGGACCCAAATAATAGGGCTTCAGGGCCCAAATGCCACAATATTAATGGTATTTGGGCCCTAAAACCCCACTATTTGAGTCCTTGAACCCTTAGGGTCAGGAATGAGGTAAGGATCGGTCTCCGCCTAGAAACCGTTTAGGGTTTTGGGTTTAGGGTTTGGGGTTTAGGGTTTCACAACTATGGCCTGCAGCCCTGAAACCTGACACCTCAAAAACAATGGAAGCTCTAACCCCTATGTCTGTGCCACTTCTTCCTGAAACCCCCAACCCTTAGCAGTAAAACCTTAATCCTAAGCCCCCCGAACCCTTGACGGTGAACTTTCAACCCCGCGAAGTCACCAAGCCGTACTGTACTTGAAGGTTCATGGGACCCAGCAACTACTTATAACTTATGATTGGGCTTAGAACCCTACTTGTAGCACCGCTGACTGGACCTATTCACTGCAAGTAGTCCCAACAACCTTCAGGCACCCCGCCTTACCGAAGGAGCCTTCCCCGAGCTTCTTGACCACACCTAAGATGCTCAACTGGGCCATACGCGAGTCATAGTTTAGGGTTACGGATTTTGGATTTAGGGTTCAGAGCTTGGGGTAAGGGTTTTTAAGTTGGCAGTGATATGGTGCTGAAGCAGAGATAGTCCTGCCTTTTTTTGCCGCTTCCATTGCATAGTGCTCTGCGACATGCTGCTATGGCCTGACCGTGGCACCCAACCCCGTGCCAGGCAGCCAGGCCACCCAAACCTATTCCAGTTAGAGTTTATACGACTTTTTGGTCCATCTCTGTACAAAAAACACAAAAACGTAATGGACGTCTTTATAGCCAACACCTCCTTGCTTCCAGAACTCAAGGCTTCGACAGGTGAAAGCCCTAGAAGCCTTTGAGGCACTTTGAAAGAGGCTCTGGGATCATGGGGTCGCTGGCAGAATCCTGGGCAAAGTCGTTGTGCGAGGCCGAGGACTTCAGACCCCGGATGAGCCACTGGGAGGGCTGGAGGCCCCGTGATCCCGTTGACGCCTGCTGCAGGCTCTCAGGCTCATTGGGCCCTAGAAAAAACCAGTTAAACACGCAAGAACATGAAGCTTGGTTCTAAGGCAACCAGCACTGGTCGCAGGAAGAACGAATCCCATTGACAGTACTGGGCCTGGACTTGGAAATGCAAATGATCGTCTGGGTTGGCCTTTCACCATGGAGGGCGATGGTCGTAAGCGCGCGCAGCAGCAGAGGTGGGCGGTGTAAGCCTGAATTTAGGCATCCTGCTCATTTCCAAATTCCTACAGGACCGGACGTACCCTGAAACCTGAATATTCGGGGTACTTGCCCCGAAAAGGGCCCGTCTCCCTATTCGACCAGCCGCATCTTACCCTAATGGTCAGAGAACCCAAATACTACATTTCAGGTCAAAAAATCTATTTGTATAACGGTATTTGGGGCCGGAAGCCCAATCTTTTGGGTACTTGGACCCTCTAGGTCAACAGACATTCAGTCTTAGGATCTTAGGGGAAACACTGAGCATGACCTGAACTGCCCTATAAGCTCTGGGGATTAATATACAATCCTAGGACCAGGCAGGCGTTTAGTATGAACAGTAGGGTTCTGAAACGTAACCTCCCTCTATTCATCCCAGAGCTGAGGTTTCGTGACATGTACGGACAATAAAGCCTGCGACCGACGAACACCAAACACGAATTGCCTATCATGCCCATCTTTCCATGGATAATTGTTGGCTCTCATGTTGCAGCAGTGGCAGCCCCAATTCCGCCCCAAGCAACACAAGGACTATACGGTCTGCACTTTTCAGTGTTCCCCAGGGCCCTCCTCCTGCAATGGACCTTTCGGAGTAAGCCCTAGCCGCTGAGCCCCGAAGCCGCAACAGTAACATATACGCAATTCCACACATCATGGTCCTATGTTCCTTGTATACGCATAGGACAGGGTACCCCGAAGAGACCTAAAAATGATGTCAGTATTTCTTTAGGCCCCTGTACTTCTCATAACGCAAAACTCACAGAGCTTTTCAAGGGTTAATCCTGGGTTGATGTCTTAAGGGATACGGCTTAAGTTGGATACTGCCGCCAGCCTGTAACAGTCTTCTACAAGACGTCTAATAACCACCAACACCACCGCCGCCGCTGCCACCACCACCACCACCGCCGACGCCGTCGCCGCCACTGACGCCGCCACCGCCGCCGTCCCCACTGCCCCCGCCGCCCCGCCACCGCTGACGCCGTCGCCGCCGACGCCGCCACTGACGCCGGCACCGCCGCCGCCACCGCCACTGCTATTAATTACTACTTCTGCTACTTCTGCTACTACTACCACTCCTACTACTGCAACTGCCGCCATCATAGCGGGGGACAATTCTAGGCCGCGGCAGTATCCAACTTGATAACTCTTAGTTGGGTTCAGGGCTCCAGGTTCAGGATTGAGAGCTATAGACCACCCAAATACCCTTAAGAATGGCTTATTACCCCAAATCACGGGTATAGACAACGTTTCATCAAGGTGCGTAGTTTGGAGCGCCACTCGGCAGGTAGCCTCACGTCAGTCACATCCTCCTCCTCTCAAATTTCGAATGGCTTAAAGCTGTTAAGACCTTATGGTTTAAGGTTTAGGCGGTTTAGGGGAAGTGTCTAAACGCTTCAGAATCGATGAACGAGAGGTCGATTTGAACATGAGTAAGGCGATGCTTAGGAAAGGAAGAACACATAACTTGCATTGAGAACTTCCAGATTCTACGCGCCAAACCACAAGAAACTCAAAGACCTGAAAACATGTGCCGGCTCGTGGAGACCACGTATTACTGACGCCACTATCAAGTCTTTTCCTGGGCTCCAAAAATCAAACCCCAACCTTCAAACTTCCAGCTCAGATTTCGGGGCGGCGGTCACAGACGACTTCTTGCCTTTATTTCACATATTCCTCTCCTATCCCCCGAGTCCAGTACTACCTCGTACGCTTCCCCTAGCTCACCCTGTACGAACTCTGATTTGGAACCTGAAGGGTGGTAACATACGTTATGAGAACCTAAATTTCAGAGCTGCTGGTACAAGTGTCCACTTACACCCTGAGCATGAAAGCTGAAGCCCTAGACTAGACTACAGATTCAAAGCTAATAGTGGTTGGTGGGGCCCTTTTAGGGCTTACGGCTAACGTTAAGGTGCGGGCTTAAGTTTGGGTCTCTAGACCTTAGGATAAGGTTTAGGACTTATGGTTGTGCCGAAATATTGAAGGTTTCTGCCGGGGAAAAAAAGCCATCAAACCCTGCTGGGTCCTGGAAGCTGGAAGCTATGAGCGGCAAGTTCTCGCCTTTCACGGCCGTGTGCGAATGAAGGCACTTCTGGATGTAGGGGCTTCTGCAAACAGGAACCCTAAGCCACTTGCTTAGGCCCTAAGTTAGAGCGTGGGAGCGGATGCCTAGAATGATCCCCGTGTATTCTCCGTAATTATGCAGCTTTAGAACCCTAAGGGTCCAAGGACTCGAATAATGGGGTTTTAGGGCCCAAATACTACAATATTAATGGTATTTGGGCCCTGAAGCCCTAGTATTTGGGTCCTTGGACCCTTAGGGGAATGGCAGCCACGAATATCTTCTCCTCCCCTCTACACGGGGCACCAGCAAGCAAGGCGACCAGGGCCCCTTCCTTCTCTAGCGTCTGGGACTTCAAAAGAGCTCTTTCAATGAAATCTGGACCCCTTTTGATTATAGATGATATTACGGCACCTAGTATTTAGGGGTACCAGAAGGAGAACCTAATCTTGGGAACCTCTATGTGGGATTTAGGGTTCAGGGTCTAAAGCTTGACTGCGGGTTAACGGATGTTAACGGCATAGGGCTTTCATTGCAGGCAGCGGTAATTCCCGTTGCTAAGGGCATTTAGGCTTCAAGGCTCAGCTGTGCTGGATTGGGGTGTGCTTGCACACGATGTGCAAACTGTCATTCTGCAGTTCAATGGGAGGTTAGGGAAGGCGTGCAAGTACATATATGGCGAATACTTGGAGCTCGCAAAAGCTCGAATTTAGGTACTTGGGGTTGAATTGAATGAGTGACTATTGGGGACCTGAACCATTTGGTTTCCGGTTGTTGTTACAGAGAGCCACAGCTAGCAGAGTAAATCCATCCATGTCGATGCAGACGATATCAAAACTCCTGTCCTGTCACCACCCCTGAAAAAAAGCTGTAAACTTTCTAACACCAGGACCCGTGGGGTCAACCAATGAATCCCAGATCCCGTCCCGAAGGCACCTGCCAGCCAGCGCCGCATTTCAGACTCGTTCAAGGCACGGTACCTCCAGTACACGGCTTCAGAGTTCTTGGTCTAAGGATGAGTATATAGGATCCCACAAGACGGAACGTGTGCCAGACTGCAAATCCACTCCCAAAAAACTGCCCTGTCCCTGTCACGGTTTTGGGGTTCAGGGTCTAGGGTGCAGGTGAGGATTTCAAGGGCTGCCTCGTAAAGAGCGGCAGGGGTAGAGACAGTCCCAAATCCCTATAAGCGGTATCCTAGTATCCACATGCCCTATAATTAGTCCCTGTATCAAGGCACCCTGAACCCCGATCCTTTAAACTCATGGGTCCCCACACTATGCCCTCCTATGCTGCCGCAGGTTGCCCCTGAATTCATCTGAATCAACGCTAATCACGCCAAATAAGGGTGAAAAAGTAAGGGGGAACCGTTTTAGGGTGGGGCGCAAAAAGCCCCGGTAGGCAAACTCATTAGAAACCTCAAGCCCCTGAACCCCTAAAGGCCTAAACCCTAAACCCTAAACCCTAAAGTCCTAAACCCCACCCCCCTAAACCCTCAAGGCCTGCCTATGGAGCTGCTCCGGCTGCTCCACCTCCCTGTTGCTCTCGGCTTCCGTATGTGCTTGCGCGTCCTGACCCAACCCAGGGAGGACTTTCAAGAAGCCAGGAGGTGGGGGGTTTCTATAGGGGGATGGTGGTACATCGGAGTATCTAAGGGTATTTGCCATTTGTAGTTTTGGGGTGTAGAGCTTTAGATTTGGGATCAGGGGTTAGGGTTTAGGGCTACTATTTGGAGGAAATCATTTCTGTGCATATGAGCTACACTCAATGTTCCCATGCAATTAATGTATGCGCGTCCGTATTATGGAATCAAATTGGGACTATACTAGACTACGGCATGGACCCATATGTCCCCACTTGGTCCCTTGGTAACCCTAGTACTGACAGCTCATACGCCTACCCCCAGGGGCTGTACATTGCTAGCAATGTGCCTTGCTCGCACGCAGACCGTGTGCTGGAGGGGTCTTTGATAGGGGTTTGCCTTCCATACTGTTGACATTAAAATCCCGCGTGACCAACCCTAAGCCCTAAACCTTAAACCCTAAACTAAGATGCCATGCAACTCAAGGTACTTAGGGTCATGCAGGATTTTGAGTATCCGCGGTAGGTAGGGTTCAGTGTTGGTTGGGGTCCCTGTGTCGAACCGGGAAGGCAAAGCTAATGTGGAGACTGAATGGCGGTGTGGTGCATATCATACTATACCCTAAGGGTCCAAGGACCCAAATAATAGGGCTTTGGGCCAAATATAGAATATACTCCCAAACCCTAGGGCTTAGGGACTGTGAAGCCCAACTCATATGAGCTATAGTCTGCACCCCTGGTATCCCCCTTACTAACCCCTATAATACTCCCTATATGATCCCCTATATAACCCCCCTTCTAAGTCCCAAACACCATTAGTTTTGGGACCCAAGGCCCTATTATTTGGGTTCTTGGACCCTGGGGGATGGATACACTTCCACCGAGTGGCCCCCGAAGTTCAAATTTGGGTTTTGAGTGGCTATAGTTTGTGCATGGGTGTCTATAAAACCTAGCTGCAACTTTGGCTTTTGTACATATTATAGGAAAGCTGTTAACTAGGGGGCCCAACCAAGTACTTGGAGGGTCAGGGGGGCTGAGTAAATAGGTTCATAACCCCTGTAACCCATATAGTAACCCTTGTTACCCAAATTATTAGCCGAATTTCTAAGTCCCCCTGACCCTCCAAGTCGGGACTGGCAGAGAAGGATTTGGGGTCAGTTTGGGGCAGGTATCTGATGGCGACTGCAGACTTGCAGCCCGAAACCCTCACCGACCCCAAACCCTAAGCCTGTTTGAGCTCCCCTTAATCAGCCCCACAATAGCCCCCTATATAATCCCTTATCTAACCCCCTTTGAGGAGTTTAGACTATAGCTCATATAAACCCTAAACCCTAAACTTGACCCAAACACACGGTAAAGCTGATCTGAAGGGTCTTGCGCATCAAGGCTAAGGCCAGGGTAGTGATTGAGGCTTACAGGGGTTACCCGGACCCTCAAATGTAGTTCCTTTTTGGGTCTGGTATGGTTTATTGGTCAGGATTCTTAGTAGGGCTACCAAAAAAAAAGGGGCACACTGGAGCGTCTAGGTAGGATGTAAATGGGTTCTGAAACATGAGCTTTCGGTTTCTGGATTGGGGAGGCTCATCGCTTTGCAGTTACGGATGAAGCTTTTCGCGGCGGAACTTGCAGTAACCTCTTTGGCTTAGAGGGCGGCAGCCAGGACAAGCTTTGAGATTCAAAGGCTTCAAGTGGATGTGGGTTGAACATCGGTACTGCTTGACTGGAGAGTCTACTCTGGTACCAAAATAACCATATTACAATAAGGACCTCCGTTTCCTACTGATTGATTGGAAAAAGGAACCCAGAACCCATAAAAGGTAAAAGGGCATCACTGGGCTTCCTAGCTACAGTTCAAGAGCTTGTGGCTTACGCGCTGTGATTTTCCACGGTTAAGCTCATCAGTGCAGGAGTTGACTGGGGCTGGTAGTTTGCTGTCAGGAACCCAGACTCATGAGAAGCCTGCCAAACCCTGAGGGCCTACATTGCAAAAATATATATATATATATATGAGACTTAAAAGCCGTTCAAACGACAGTATTCGAGCAACGAAGGCCCACTCCTAGTATCCCAGTAATAGCCCCTATACTCCTCCCCTAAATGATTCCCTATACTCCCCTTTAAGGAGGTTCCACTACTGGTCATTTGGGTAGTTGGAACCTCAGCGCTGTGGAAATTCGGATTGCGTTGAACGGTTCTGTCTTGGGATTGACAGGTCATGCTTCACGCTTAGCCCTACGCAGTTTAGGGTTTAGGGTCAGGGTTTAGGGCCCTAAACCCGACGTCCCCAACCTAAAGACCTGCACTGCCATGAGAACAAGCGCAAGAAGAGGGCTTGCAGTTGACGGAATCTCGGGTATCTGCAGGAAAAAGAGCATCAACAAGAAAAAATCAAGAGTAGTAGTCGTGACAAATCATAATCTCAAGCCGCTGCACTGACCCTTCAATCCTATCCCTAAACCCGGAAAACTAAACCCCGGAACCCAAATTCCACACCTTAAGCCATACACCCCAGACTCCACCTAGAATTTGAAAAGCAACTGCTGGTTCCATAAGGCCTAGATAACTCTGGCTCTACACCCCAGAACTCAGACCCTAAACCTGAAATCCCCAAGTCCCAAGTCGCAAGCCCCAAGCCCGAAACCCCAAACCCTAAAGCCTAAACCACGACCGTCATGACCCCATCACTGAAACCCCAAGCCCTACGCCCAAAAACCCTAATCCAGATGTACCCCCGCAGAATCTCCATGAGCCCCTTCAAGAGGACCCCTACATACCCCAAAACCTCCACCCTAAACCCCAAACCCTAAACACCGTAAACCGCACACCCCATACCCCAAACCCTAGACCCTAAACCCTAAACCCTAAATACCCCAAACCCTAAACCCTAAACCCTAAATACCCTAAACCGCTAACCCCAGCACCCCCAACATGACCGCGAAGGCCTGGGCTCCATTCCGCACATCCACGCGCGCCGAGTGGCCCACCGCAGCAAGGTAGCCAACCTGAGGATAGGATTTTGGGGTTTAGGATTTAGGGTTTAGGGTTCAGGGCTTAGGATTTAAGGTTTCTGGGTTAGGATTCAGGGTTTAAGACTTAGCCTTTAGGTTCAGGATTTAGGGTTTAGAATTTAGGGTTTAGAATTGAGGGTTTAAGGTTTCGGGTTCCTGGTGTCACAGCCTTGCGCTAGCGAAAAGCGGTGTGGCATTGCAGTCAATGTGGGCTTATCCCCAAACATGTGTGTACCCCACGTACTTCACTGTGCCTACCACTGGTATCTCTTCACCATTTGTGGAATGGATGCGTTATTCTTGTGACCTCGGCCTTGGCTGCTTCAACAAATGATTTTAAATTTCGTTAGATTCAGGAGTGGCAGTGGCAGTGGCAGCGGGCGGCAGCAGGAAGTGCAGGAACAGCTGATTTCAATTTCAAAGCGATGCTGGCGCTTGAAGAAGCGTTCTGACCATCATGACCCCAAACCCTAGGCCCCTAAACCCTGAAGAAGGGATTAATACCAGCCTCATGGCGCAAGCTACCATTCATCATGCGCAGTTCTTCTGATGCTCTGCTGGTACCAGATGTGGAAGGTTCTTCCAGCGCAGCGCACTCATGTGAGCGGAGTAGTATTGGGGATATCAAGGGAGGAAACTAGGAGTTCAGACTGTAGCTCATGTCAATGCTGAGGCCGGCAACGCAAGTAACAAAAGCTGATAACTACTACCAGGGCTCATGGTGATCCAAACAAATCAACACTTCATGTCACATCATCATCCTAAATCCTTATCTCTAAACTCTGAATCTTGCCCCGATCAACACGGTAGACTTTGCCAAAATTCTCTTGCTAGAATCTGCAGCAGTCTGTCCAGATATTTGTGGAGTAGGTGTAGGCTTAGCCTAACGTAGAACCCCAACACACACGGAAACGGCCCCAAGTACGTCGCTTGACTGTCTTGGTCCCTTTGTTATTAGTGGGAATGCCTGAAACTTTAAACTTGGATATTTGGGCAATAGTAGATAACTCGTGCATCATTTTGCCACCCATGCCTGTACGCATGTATATTTTATATGATATACTTTACACATATTAGATGTGTATGCAGTGCATATACATATACGTATTCATACATATATAGATATGTACATATATATATGTATATGTACCTGTAGGTGTGCTGAAGGTAGTCCTGCTTGGGGACCTCCCGCAATCTACAAACCCTACATCCTAGATCCGAAGTCCTAAGCCTTTGGTGAGAAACCCCATTTAGGGTCTAGGGTCTAGGATTTAAGGTTAAGGTTTAGGGTTCATGACTTAGGGGTTAAGTTTTAGGATCTAGGGTTTAGGACCGAACCCTGCATCCTAAACTTACTGGTGCTTAGGAAATAATCCTTGTACAATGTATTCCTTCATTCCCTACTAACCCCAGCAAGTAAGCCGCAAGCCCTCAACCCATTGTCTGTCCTGACAGTGATCGCAGAACAAGGCACCAGAATGAATTTCAGCGCTGCCGCAGCGAACATCTCACGCAAATGACAAGAAAGTCTGGTTCTCAAACCACGAAATCCTCAGTTCGGTTGTAAAGCATGTTTGCAAATGAATTATAAAGTTTGGGGACTATGGTTCCCGAGTTTAAAGTTTCCGGTTAGGTTTACAAGCTGTAGGCTGTCAGGTATGGGGGGTTTGACAGGGGTGCTGGATGTGGGGGCTTTTGTAATGGGACGAAGTTTGCAGGCTTGCCGTATTTGGAGTGGTGGTGGGGTAGTTCAGGGTTTGGGCTTATGGGTAGAATAATGGGGAACCAAATGGGAAAACATGGACAAGTATAAGGAGTAAGGTTCCTGTAGAAAATTAGGGTCTAGTTCTTGGGGCTTCGTAGCTTTTTGCAACAAATCGTGGCTGTTGCTTCCAACTTGGATTGGAGCCTCTCAGCGTCCCAAGGTACTTGAATTTGAACAAGTGTGTATATTTGTGCGCATATGTTCATATACTTATATTTGCACATATAGGTAGGGTGCATTTAAACTAGAACTCCTAGACTTGGCATTCGTGTCTGTGTATATATGTAGATGTATAATATGTATATGTATATGTAGATATTCATCTACATATATCTACACACCATATGACAGGAATTAATTGCAAGAGTCTATTCACTCAACCATTGTCTTGGAGAGTTCAACTTGGCCACTACTAATCTCTGAAACCTCAACCTCAAACCCTGAATCCGACACCCTGAACCCCAAACCCAAGACCCAAAACCCAAAACCCTAAACCCTGAAACCTAAACCCCAAAGCCCTAAACCCAAAATCCTAAACCCTAGAACCCTAAACCCTCAATCCTCAAAAGACCTCAAGGCCGGAAGGCCGCCTCCCCTTCAGGAACCCCACTCGCCCCTCAAGTGCTGAGCCCTAAGCATCACATGGGGGGTCTCCTAATATTACCCAAACTTTGGGGGAGGGTTCCCTTAGAGGATGAATAAGGATCATGTAGGGTTTAGGGTGTAGGGTTTCCCAACTTTCTGGGGGTACCCAGAACAAACACTATAGTATCAGGGGTCTATTTTGGAGTCCCACTGTTCATGGAAACTACGAAATAGATCCATCAAAGCCCAAGCATCAGTGTTTAGGGTCAACTTCAAACTCTACAAGTAGGGTCCCCTTAGTTGTAAGTTGGCTTTCAAGCAGGCTCTAGTGAGCATAAACACGGCTGTAAGTCCTAGGGTTATAGATTCTAATTCTGGGGTTGATAGGTACCCTAAACCCTCAACCCCTACCTGAAGGCCTCCAGCCGAAGTATCTTTTCACCGCAAGCCTCATTTGCTTATTCAGTAGAGAA
The DNA here is from genome assembly GCA_905231905.1 of Symbiodinium pilosum. Taxonomy (NCBI): domain Eukaryota; class Dinophyceae; order Suessiales; family Symbiodiniaceae; genus Symbiodinium; species Symbiodinium pilosum. The sequence goes on from CAJNIZ010014891.1 coordinate 29,289, forward strand.
ACCCTGAACCCTCCACCCCTTAGCCATAAACCCCTAAACCTCCCAACCCCCAAAGCCTAGAACCCCTGGGACTATAAACCTTGAAGCTCGAGATCCTACGCAACGAGGGCTTGCGGCTTGTGCAGTTTTGTCTTACGGGCTTCGAGGGGTTTAGAGTTTATGGTTTGGCGTGGGCCCCTTCTGTAAGGGTCCAAGTGTCCAAAATACTGGAGTTTAGGTCACAAATACTATAATCCGAACTGTTGGTAAACGGTGGACGACCTAGAAGTGTGAGGACTATTCAAGAGCATATATGTGGAAACAGGATTAGGTGTCCGGATAACGGATGCCTCCGAAGCAGACTCAAATTCAATTGAGCCATAGTCTAAACTCCTAGTATCCCCCCTTAATAAGCCCTATAACAGTCCCCTAATATAGTCCCCTATATAACCCGTCTTGAAGGAGTTTAGACAGGGGCTCAATTGGGAATGACAGTACAACAGGTATATACATCCATAGGAACTGCATACTTACGCGTGCTACACTTACACTCCAAAGCCGCCACCTAAATCCCCAGCAAACCCTGCTCTACTAAAATCCCGCACCTGAAACGAGCAAAGCCTGAACCGCTACATTCTTTAAACCCCGAAGTCCTGAATCCGCAAACCATCCACGCCGTACAAGAAACGCAAAAACCTTGACCTTGTGCCCCTGGTGAGATGCAAGAAGCTGGCGGCCGATGCACGAGGTGACAGCCGCTTTTTCTATGCATGGAGCCAAACAGATTGAGGAAACATGAAAAGCGGGCGGCCTCTGCAGTTGCGGGTGTGGGCACTGTAATTTAATCTATGACAAGGTGTACGGTTCAGGGTGTTTAGGGTCTATAAGCCTATAATAGGTTCATGGTATGGGAAGGGAGATAATAGGTGTACCGTTGGGGATTCAAGGTGCAATGGCTTCGGATTCAGGGTCTAGGCTTGAAGGGTTTCCTTGTGAACATGCGGCTCCCGAGGTGTCGATATGGGGATTACCTGGGCCCCAAAAGTAGGTAAAACAATACTCCCAAATCCGTAAAAACAGCCCAAACGGCCGTTATTCTACATACTTTAGGGGTTCAGGTAGAGTTGAGGGTTTAGCGGTTTAGGGTGTGTAGACTGGGAGGTTCAGGGTTTGGGACTAAGCGCTGAGGAAATGATGTGGTCCAGACTTCAAGGTTCATAATGTTGCTTTCCTCAAAAAGGGGAAATTTTTCTGGCTACCTGATGAGAGTTGGGGCCCAAATTACAAGCACCCTTGTTTTGACAACGCTTGATGAAGTCACCATGAAGGAGTAAGCTTCAGGAAGCAAGGAAAGCCGGGTTGCGGAGTCAGGCTTGTAGGTCTGTCAGTCCTAGCAGACCTAAACTAGGGTTTGAAGGTTCAGGCTTAAGGGTCTAGGGTTCAATTAGGGTTAAGGCCGTTTATGGCGGTGATAAGGCCCCCCCCCTTAGGGAGCCCGCTCAAACCCACCCCCCAAAAGGCCCCGATAGCCCTTAATGGGTTGTATATGGGCCCCAAGAGCCCCTTAAGGGCCCTAGAAACCCCAAAAGTATGTAAAATAATTGCCCTAAACCCCTAATAATAGCCATAAAGGCAATTATTTTACATACTTTGGGCCCAGGTAGAAACCCCAGGAGCTTGGGGGAATAAGAGCATGAGCTGCGACCTGCCTAGGATTCAGGGTGGAAGTAGTAGTAATAATAATAGGGTACATATTGGGATAATATGGGGATAATGGAAAAGAAAATGGAAACTACTACAGTATATTGGGGTTATATTTGCGAACAGTAGCAAAGGTTTAGGCTTTACCTGGGCCCCAAAAGTAGGCAAAATAATAACCCGAAACTCCTAAAAACAGACTAACCTGCTATTAGCCTACATACTCTTAGGGTACAAGTAGGGTTCAGGGTTTAAGTTGTTGGGCTTTTTGAAGTTTAGGGTGTAGGCTCCTAACCTTGGCGCTAAGCCTTCTTGCACCCAAGGGGATCCCTTCCACAAGGACCACCTGCCAAAGAACGACCCTGAAGTGAACCAGGTCACCTGAACCCCAACATTATGTAGAGTCATGGCCTTTTGGGTTATTTTTGGTGGTTTTGGCCATTATTTTACCTACATTTGGGGTTCAGGTAAAGACTCCGGTAGAGGCTAAAAGAATTGCAGAAACTAAGACCTCAACGCTCCTGCCCAACTTCGCCCCAAACCCCTAAGTCCTTCAACCCGAATCCTACGCGCCAAGTAAACCCGAACATTGAAATTCAAAACCCTAAACCCTACCTGAACCCCAAATACGCAACATAATTGCCTCTTGGGCTATTTTTAGGTGTTTTGGTTTATTATTTGACCTACTTTCAGGGCCCAGGTAAAACCCTAAACCCTAAACTCGAAGCCGTTCAACCCGGAAGTTTAAACCCAATTATCAACCCTGAGCCCTTATAAATCCCTACTTGGAGGCCCATGAGACTTAGTAACCACTTATAACTGGGCTTATAACCCTACTGATGTTCCCCCTAAATGGGTTATGGGACAACTAACTCCCCAATTATACGTAGGCTTATAATCCCAGATAGAAGTAGTTGCTAAGTCCCATGGGCCTGCAAGTAACCCGCTTGACAAAATCTCTGGCTTTAAGTTTGCCTAGGGATATTGGGGTTATATAGGAATAATGGACAAGAAAATGGAAACTACTATAATGGCGCGGGCTTAGGGTTCAGGGTTTAGGGTACCTTCCCCCGCACTAGTATGTAACCCCGTATAGTCCCAATTGAGAAGGACAGTGTTGGAAGGGCTCTGTTCAGTTCCCATTCTAGTCACTAGTTTGGAGTGTATACATCCTGAAGCCTAAGCGATAAACTCACAACTCTACGCAGTCTTGTATGGCTACTTCCATAATCTCTATTCAGCATTTGTTGGGTTCCATGTTTCGGGGAGCGCAAAATCAACCCTAAACCCACAAAATCCCCAAAGCCTAAATCCTACACCCTAAGCCCTGAACCATCAGAGAGGCTGGGAGACCAGCGTGGCTGAGCACAATTCTCAGGTCTGACCTGAGTATGTTTTTTCTGGGCTTAGACATTGAAGCTAGGGTTGAGGAAGTTTATGGCTTAGGTCTGGTTCTAGTCTTCTTAAAAAAGGGAATAGAACCCAGTGGAGAAAGATGATCTCATTTAGGGCAAGGTGCTTCAGGGTTGTTTGTGTTGGGTTGTAAGGAGTTCAGGGTTTAGGGTTTAGGGTTCAGGGTTTAGGATTTAGGGTTTACGATTTAGGGGTTACATATTAGGGGTTTAAAGGCAGGGTGCCTGTGGTAGGAAATGAGGGCCTGAAGTCCTATCACTGTTCCTAGATGTAACACCCCCTAGCAGACTCTTCAATCCCTTGTGCAGATAGTGTTTGGGTTTAGGATTTAGGGTTTGGGTTTAGGGTTTAGGGTTCATTCCATGAGGAGGAAATGTCAAGTTGTCATACATGTTGCAGCATATCCGGAGAGGGAGACAGATTCCCCAACTGCCTACCGTAGACCAAGTCTCCATGAAAACCACATGAAGGTTTCTCAGAAAGTTGCGACCTTTATGGACCCTTGGGATATACAAGGCTCATGTCTGGATTATGGGGGCCCCCTGAAAAATGAATCAGGGACTTCTTTTGGCTGGCGGCCTAGGAAAAAATATGATATGCCTTACCACACCGACCTAGAAATGCCTCTGCGCGCGAAGTGTCTACTAATCCCTTCCATGCTGCCATGTCCGTCAAGAAGCTATGTTTGCCTTTATTACTATGGTTTGCCATGTTTCGTCCTAACCCCTGACCCCTGAGCCTTGCAATATTACAATCTGGGAAGGGTTGGATTCTTGCAGCTGCGTTTCATGTTGAGGCGCAGGAACTCTGGAGATACCCTCGGATCCACTCAACAGTCTTTAGCCTAAATCCCCTGAACCCTGAACCCTAAACCCTGAACCCTAAACCCTGAACCCTAAACCCTGAACCCTAATCCTGAAACCCTAAACCCTAATCCCGCTGCTAACAGTCCTTAATTAGGGATCTGCTTTTAGCCAAAGAATGTAAAAAACCACTGGTACAAATTTGCTGAGTTTTGCTGATTACCGAGAGAGGGCTCAGCTCTGTCAGACCTTGGATGAGATCATCCAGTTTAGGGTTTAGGGTTTAGGGGTTAGGGCGCATGCCAGGTTTCCAGTCGCGACCTCCCCTCTGCCAACCCCCCCACCCTCTCCCACTGTTGCAAGATTTCCTGGAGGATCCCATCAAGCAGGGCTGTGAGGAGGCTAGACAGAAGGGTTTAGGGTTTAGGGTTATAGCACATGTTCAGCACAGCTGGATCCATCACATGTGAAGCGACATTCGCACCCTGGTCCTTCGCAAGTGTCCCCTTCACGTCCAACTGGCTCAGATCAGTATGTGGGAGGAACATATGATTATAATAGGTGGGTCATATGATGGTGGGATGATAACCATTGTCATGTACTTTCCTACTAGAATCACAATCATACCGCTCTGTGGCCGTCTTGATGGCATCCTATTGAACGCTCAATTTGCACTCTCGGCAGTCGAGCATGTCGTTGAAGGTCAGGGTGGAGATGCCCAAGGGCTTGGAATGACATCCACCATCACGAAATGGGACAAATATTCTAGCAAAGGTCCAACATAGGGTTTAGCGTTTAGGTCTGAAGCTTGCACGCCTGAAGTGGCAAAAGTCCAAACGCGGCCTCATGGAACCCTGGGCCTCCAATTGGAGGTTCCAAAGAAAACGCGATGCACGAGAGTATTTGTTTTCAGGCATGCCGGGAAGATCCCTGACCATGTGTGTGTGTGTGTGTTTTAGGGTGCAGGGCTTAGGGCTTATAAAGGAGTGTAGAGTTTAGGGCTTAAGACTGGTGCCTGAGGTTTAGGTCCCGAACCCTAAACATCAAACTCTACAGCATCGGCAAACACAAAGCAGCACCATCTGGCGACACTTTAGAGCAGAAGGGACATCGGTATAGGGTTTAGGGTTTAGGATTTAGGGCTTAGGGTTTAGGGTTTAGGGTTTAGGATTTAGGGTTTAGGGGCGAACTGGTAACACATTTTCATGGCCCTTCTAGCCGGTTCCGGGTTTAGAGTCTGGGATTCTCTCAAAGACCCCACCCTAACCCCACAACCCCTGAACTACAGAGGCGACTCCCTAAACCCAAATCCCTAACCCTAAGGGTCCAAGGACCCAAATACTAGGGTTCTAGGGCCCGAATACTATAGGATTTATGGTTTAGGGGGACTATATAAGGGTCCAAGGACCCAAATAATAGGGTTTTAGGGCCCAAATACCATAAATCCTATAGTATTTGGGCTCTAAAACCCCGTTATTTGGGCCCTTGGACCCTTAGGGTAACAGCTAAACCCTAAATCGTGCGAGCTTCCGGCGAGCTTTACACGGCCATCTGGGACCTGGCACATGCTGAGGAACTCAAATTACAAAAAACTTGAGGTTAGGATTTAAAATTGGGGCTTATAGGGTTTAGGTTTCATCTGCGGGGTTCCAGGTTTAGAGGAGTTTAGGATTTAGGATTATGAGCTTGGAGCGTGCTCTTGGAGGAGACGATCCTTGTATACTGCACCTTTATACTGCGGAAATGCTGGATTAATGTTTGCAGGATCCCATTGGGCAACGTAAAGGTCATCCGATGGAAGTTAGCCCAGCAGTTGAACAACATAGACAAGAGACTTTGTCTGGGGAGATGCCCAAAGTGCTAAGCCCAGAATCCTAATCCCTGAATCCTGGCCCTTCAAGCCCGAAACCCTAAGACATAAACCCTAAGCCCTGTAAACCCTAAACCCTACATAACGCCATGATAATTTTCCATTATCTGTTCGTTTATCCCTATATAACCCCTATATTATATAGTCCCCCTTAAGTAGATAGAATATGGCTTTGAGTATATAAGAATATCCCCATATACTCCCATATTCCATCTATTTCAGGGGGACCATACCCTATCTGTTTTTGGAGCTAGCAGAGTTGGGGATCATCTGCTTTGGAGCTGTGAGCTCTAGGATTGGCAGCTCTGAGCCTGGCTCTTTGCAGAGTATACGCAAAACGTGTTAGGGTTTAGGGTTTAAGGCTTCGGGTTTAGGGTTCAGGGGCAGAACAGATAAAACGACCCTAACAACTCTGAACCCTGAACCCTAACAACCCCAAACCCTAAACCCTAAACCCTAAGACAGCCCTTGATCAGCTTTCCGAGGGGTCGGCCCGGATCTCCAGCGCACCCTGCTGCTCGTCGAAACCTGGCTCCAGCTGGCGGCCAGGGTGAAAGGTTTAGGGTTTAGGGCTGCAAGGTTTTAGGGGTTTGGGGTTTTTGGGTTTCAGGGGTTTAGGGTTTTTGGGTTTTTGGGTTTAGGGTTTAGATTTTAGGGGTTTAGGTTTTAGGGTGTAGGGCTTGGGAAGCTTTAGTTTCAGGGTTAATGGCTTCCAAGTCAGGGGCTTTTGGGGTTGGGCTTCGGTTTAATAGTTCCGACCCCGACAGTGTGTAGCATGCTGGCATGTCTTCCAAAATTTCATCGGTAGGTTTAGGGCTTAGGGCTTAGGATTTAGGAGTTAGGGTCTAGGGTAAGGCCAATATTTCACCTACCTGAAACCCTAAACCGTAGCCTCGATCTCAAACTTCCAGATCCCCATGTAGGGTTTGGGGCTTAGGGCCCACATCCCAAAAATAAATTAAACCACAAGTTCACAGTATTATGGTAAGTTGGGGACTGAGACTAAGAAAACAAAAAGAAACCGGAAACTGTGGTGGCTGCATGACCCTACGTCCCTCATAGTTGGGAATTATGGTGTTATAGTATACTAACGTCATGCAGGATTTCTAGTATCAACATTACCATATTTCATATTACCATCACGATGATTTGAGCCATTGTCCAAACTCCTAGCATCGCCCTTAAGAACCTCTATAGTCATCACCTATATCAACCCCTTTATAATCCCACTTTAAGCTCATTTGGGTCCAGGGCCTTCCACAACGCCAGAAGCTTTGCAACCCTTGACTTTGAGTGCTCGGAGCGCTCGCAACACCACGTCATAAATCCACATCCCGAATCCCTAAGTCCTATAAACCTAGGCCCTAAATCCTGGATCCTAAACCCTAAGCCCTAAATCCTAAACCCTAAAATCTAAATCCTAAACCCGTAACCTTAAACCCTAACCCTAAACTCTAAACCCTAAATCCTCAACGCTAGCTAAGCTCTAAACCCTAAATCCTAAACTCTAAAATTTAAACCCTAAACACCTACAACAGGATCATACTCTCAAGGCCTTCAACAATTCCTTCTGCGCCGTTCCACGTCGAGGACTGCAGCCCTGCACGAAGGAGCGCTTGCACACTTTTCTTATGCACCTAGGATTCGCGGGCTTAGACTTAGAGACTAGTATGGCTTTAGGAGCAGGGTTTGTATGGAGTTTAGTTTCGATTCAGTGGCTTATAGGGGCTTGTTGTTCAGGGTGGCTTGTGTACCTCAGGGTTTCCAATACCTCGATGGAATCTAGCAAGGGTCCATGCAGGCTATGCTACGCCTCATCTTGTCTTGATGTACTGTAGCAGCAAGAGGTAGATTCTTAGGCTTCTTGCCAGCATGCGCAAGAAGCCCGTGGATGTGCTGGTTTAATGCAGCCTGCCCCTGAAACCTTTGTCAGCAACAGCCCCCACGCGGTGAAGGCCCTCCTCCACGAGCCCCAACTTCACGCCAGCATGGAACTGTACTTACTGAACCCTCTTCATGGTGCTTCCATGTTCAGCTCAAGCCCTCAATCTCTTGGCCCCGAACTCCTACCTGGACGCTTTTCCTCCGTTTTGCGGTTCTGGCCTACATTTTTCTTGGGTATTTGCTTTTTTGGAACCCCAAGGCCCGAATCAAAAGCGAACTCAAATTTGAGAAGGGCCCTGAACCCTACACCCTACACCCTGAACATTACCCCCTACAGCTTCTATCAACCCTACACTCAAAACCCTACCCCTTAAACCCTAAACCCTACCTGAACCCAAAAAGTAATTGAAATTGCATAGTTGCCTTCTGGGCTATGTTTGAGGGTTTGGGGCTATCATTTCACCCACTTTTGGGGCCCAGGTAAACCTAAGCCCTAAACCCGAAATCCCAAAAAGCTCTTCGGTGTGCGCCTCGCAATAGGACCTTGGAACCACGGTGGAAGCCTTGTCATGAGCTCTAAGCCCAAAACCCTTTGGAGGGTTTAGGGTTTAGGGTGTAGGTTTTGGGCTTTGGGTTTAGGATTTAGGGTTCAAGGTTAAGGGTTTAGTATTTAGGGTGTAGGTTTTTGCGTCTAAGGGGACTATGGCAATTATAGAAAGGTTATATAGGGGTTATATAGGGATAATGAACAGAACATGGAAACTACTTTAGGTTTTGGGTTTAGGTTTTAGGGCTGAGGCTTTAGGCTTTAGGGTTACTATCTCGAAAACGGAGGCTGGAAAGAACATGGACACATGACATGGAAACTAGGGCTTATGTGATATGTAGTACGTATGGTTTCTTAGCCCACACTACCCTGGGGAGAAAAAAGGATCCTTTTTACATAAATACAAGGAATCCCATACCCCAAAAAGTATAAAGGATCCCTAACATTGATCCAGGTCTAGGGTTTGGGGTCAGCAGTTCCGAGCTTAGGCTTTAGGGTCGGCAGTACGGTGCAGGTCTAAAATTGGGAGTCCCCCTGAAAGGGGCCTCAGGAAGTATATAGGATGTACGCATACATAAGGTATATCGGCGTATATAGGGGTCCATAGCACTTAGAGCCAGGGGGCTGCCCACTGCAGACAGCTTATGGCGGTTGCATGGTGAGATTTAGGAACATTTAGGGTTGATACTTTGCAGGCCCCGCGCTGGGATCCCAACAAGAAGGATGATCGCATTTTCAGACATGTAAGCAATATGAGGGAAACCCTAAACCCTAAACCCAAACCCTAAACCCGTGTACTACTTTGACATTCAAGGCCAAGCCGCCAAGTGTCTCTTCTCTACACTGTTTTAGAAACTGACCGTTCAAGGGTGTACTTGGAGGGTCATGGGGACTTCGTAAGTAGGTTCATGACCCATATAAGCCATATAGTACCCCCAGTTATCCCAATTACATACTTACTAAGTCCCCATGACGCTGAACCCTAAACCCTGAACCCTATAGTCGTTTCCATTTTCCTTTCAGTTCTTACTACCTAAACCCCAAAAGTATGTAAAATAATAGCCCTAAACCCCTAATAATAGCCCTAAAGGCTATTATTTTACATACTTTTGGGGCCCAGGTAAGTCCCATGACCCTCCAAGTAGGCTCGCAGGGTGACGGTTCTCAGCTCGGACTGGTTTCCATCAAGCCGTCAACCCTCAATTCCCCAACCCGAGGTCCTGCACCCAATCCCCAAAACACAGCACCCGAAAAGCCTAGGGCTTCTGTCAAGGAACTTAAGTTACTTTACCGCGATGGGTATATATACTAATTAATAGGTAAGGAACCCCATACCCAAAAAGTATGAAAGATCTCTAACATTGATCCAGTAAGACTGTTGATGCTAGGGAACAAGTAATGTGGGCAGCAGTTGGTCTCGGACTTCTACATCAGCTTCAGCATGACAGGTGCGGTAGCCTGTGTCACCGTCAGCCCGAAGGCCCAAACCCCAAACCCCAAAACCTAATTAAGCCCCCAACCCTGAACCCTAAAACCCAAACCCTAAATCCTAGCCTGTGTCACCCAGGCCACCCAAGCCCTTCGCAGGCGTAGGCCGACCTGCCAGCTATCTGGTTTAGGGCTATTTAGGTTCTAGGTTCAGGGTCTGGGGCTTGAGGCTCAACAGACGCTGACATGGCGTGGTCTCTACCTGTGGAAAACAAGGACATATCAGGATTAGTACTAGGTTTTAGGGTTACGGGTTAGACCCTGAATCCTAAAGACGAGGAGGCTGGGTACAGGGACATGCCATGATGCATTCAGAGGAACCCATGTTACATGTGAAAGCTTTGGGAAGGTAAAGCCCTATATCATTAGCGCTACATCTTCCACTCTACTCTTCTAGACTCTCCGTAGACTCTTTAAACCTTGGACCCAAAACCCTAAACCCCAAACCCTAAACCATGAACTCTAAACTCCAGCCTGAAACCTGAGCTTAGATCCGAAACCCTAAACGCTCAACACTAAACTCTAGTCTGAAACCCGAGCCCTGTCATCAGATCATGCCTGGCCCGCTTGAGTCTTTCCACCATTGCCTGGCAATCAGCATAGAAGCGATAGAAAGATTCTAGCCCTAGGGGCATTAAGGCTACAAATAGTAGCTACATTGGGCCCCAAAGACTGCAAATAGTACCTACATGGAGCCTTACTTAGGGTAAGGCAACCCTAATCGCAACTAATTTCTGAAGCTTCTAATTGCACTAGCGCATTATCGCCCTGTAACGTGTTCAATTCTGGGTTACAGTTGTGGGATGCAGTGCAGTAGAGATCTTGTCTGAACTTATAGACTGGGTACCGCTATTGATAGCTGGAACTCAGCACGGCCTCGCGCTCCAAGCCATGGGATCTCTTAGGCATGAGCGCGAATGATAGGGCTAGTCCCCAAAATTAGGGTCCCATTTTGGTACCCCTAAATATTGTGTGCCGTGATATAACCTTTAACCAAAAGGGGCCCATGATTTTGAGGACAGCCCAAAGACACCCTTGACTACATAGAGTCTTGGACACAGAGAGATAAGAATCTAACGCACGCCTCAGTTGTATTCTAGTGGTCTCCTGCGGCACGTGGTAACCCAGTCCCGTGACTCATAAACCCCTTCCCCTTAGTGGGGATTATGATAGGGATCCTAGTATGAAGGCCCTTACCAGGAGGGGGTGTATTAATCATAGGTCGACAGTAGGGAGGGAGCAAAAGCAAGCTAGGAGTTGGAAAGCCCATACCGCAATCACCCAACACCTGCTGTGCTCTTGATAATCAGATGACTCAATGCACGGACCAGCGAGGAGTATGTTCTGTCACAGAAGTGTGAACCACATCCTGACAGGTCCACATCACCATGAACAAAGAAAGAGGATCCACCAAGCTTTGAGACTTCCAAAAAAAGAAAGGACCCTAAACCCTTAACCGGGGAAAGCTAGTTGACGCTGGGAATGGACTGATTCATAAGATGGTCCAGCTGGCAAGATCTTTCAACAGGTTGTGTGGGTATCCAAGCAAGTGGCACGCAGAAACGGACATTACGGCGGATGAAGCTGAGGCGGATGGAGGAAACCTCCCACCACTTGGGATCCCTCGAATCCTGTGCTTCTCAGGGTCAAGGGTATGTGGTAGTTTCCCGAATTAAATGGATCCCAATATAGACCCCATGTACAAATTATAACCCTTCTTATTGGGACGCCCCACAAAAGTATCCCTCATTTTCAGGAAACCCTAAACCCTATAGTTTAAGGGGACGTCGAGGGGTGCGCGAGAGTCTGTTCATTGATCGTATGACCAGGCTGGAGGTGTAGCGCAACAATCCCTATCTCCCATGGGATCCCTCCAATACAATTAGGTTTAAGGTTTGAGGGTATATGGTCCCAAATAGTGGGTATTTATGGCACTGTCACTAAGGATCCAAGTAAAAACATTACATACATTAGGTACTACGGTAGACCCACCCCCCGAAGAGTGATATAGCAGGAGTATAAGAGGACGCGAATATAATCACTATTATGCCTAATGATCACTATTACTAGTGAGGAGAATTCCATGACAGGAAGTATACAACTTATACCTACATTGGGTCCTGAACCGTAAACCCTAGATCTAAACCCGAGGGTTTATAGGGTCTAGCGTTTAAGGTTATATTAATAACAGAAATAAACAGTAATACTCGTAAGAGTAGTAATAATAGTAATAATGCAATTAACAATAATACTAGCAATAAAACATAATAAAACTAACAATACTGATCGTATTGATAATCAAGTCACGTCACAGTCAACCTCGGCACGCTTTGAGAGATTGACATTTCTCCCCTATAGCGCTGTCCTACGGTAGCCTAGTTGCAGAAAGCTCGTTCTACCAGCTCCCTACCTAGTAGTGGCCCCCTAGCGTGTTGAGGCAGCTAGCCTGGATCCCTTGACTATGGAAATATCTTTCCCACACCTCCATGACACCTGAACTCTGTCAAGGGCTGTGCGTCTTTGGAGTAGATTCCTTGGGACCCCACAATAGGAAATACTCGCTAAGAAGGACTTCATCCAAAGGCTGGACATCCCCAGGATCTACTGTAGGGGCTGAAATAATTGCCAATGTTAGTGTTGAGGGCTGCTTGAGGTACCCAATACCGAAGTGAAACAAGGAACCTAGAACCAGAACACTTGCACTTATTTGGGAGTTTCCCAGTATAGGACGACCCAGTCAAGGCCCCCAAATATTACAATCCTTATCATAGGGACCCCCCCCAAAAAGTAACTCTCGAAAAGTCCCAGTTTGGGCCCCATAGTAGCTGGGCTTCGGCCTGCATAGCGTTAAGGCTGTTCCTCCTTTCTTCTCCCAGGGTGACCATCACTAGTGCTAGAACAAAAATAACTAGACTCCTGAGCATAGTCAGTAAGAGTAGCAGCAATAGCCAATAGCAGTAGTTTTAAAAGCAGTAGGAGTTTCAGTAGTGGTACTAGCAGCGGGTTGATTCGGATGTAGACCAAATGGCCCTGGCAATAACGAGATCGCCTACTTGCAGGGTCATGGGGACTTAGTAAGTAGGCTAATAATGGGGGTGAGTGGGGTTATTATATGGCTTATAGGGGTTATCTTCCTACATACTACTAAGTCCCCATGACCCTCCAAGTAACTCCCTGGGGCGTGCCTGGTAGGGCCTTCATAGATGCCGTCTTGCGATGACATTGCTGAAGACTTGCCTGCCAGGAACCCTAGGGCTCTAAATAGCCAAATTAGGTACTATTTATAGACATTGGGACCCAATGTAGGTAGTATTTGTAGACATGGAGCCCCGGGGGAAGACCCACATGCAGCAAACGAGAAGCGTACTGGAAGCTATATTAGGATCCACAACGTATGCGAAACATTGTTTTTCCGCTGAGGTGCGTGTGGATTTTTGTGCAATTATTCAAGGTGGAACAGGTACTCGTAAGTGTGTCTGGCAGGTATCGAAGCCATGGCCTCTTTCTGACTCTACTAGTACTGTTACAGAACTGCTTTTCACATATTGTTAAGAAAACCCTACGATTTACAGTATACCCATATTATGGCACCTTAGTTTAAGTTCCTTAACAGCAACCCTGCATTGTATGGCACGGTATGTCGAGGCCCAACAGCAGCATCACATGTCTTGAAAACCGTCCATGCGAACCAATGAGTTTAGGTTTAGGGCTTGGCTTGATAGCTGTCAGCGCGGAGGTCTGTTTGTGGGTCTTGCAAGTTGGGATCCCAAAGATAGGGAACTTCAATGCCGTCCTTTCTGGGTGTTTCTTGGGACAAGCGTGCTCTTACACATGCCCAAAACATGTATGCATCGCTTCGGACCCTTGCAAAAACGTGAGAAAACGGAAAGGCAGCAAATACAAACAACAACTAAGTTGCCATCCCTTTCCCCCCGATCGCTCTAGAATCAGAAGAATAGTACAGGGCGTACAGGGGCTCGCATATCTACAAGTTTGGAGTCGGGGTAGGGTATAGTATAAGTCAACACATGATTGGATTGTCTGCCGAGGCGCCCAGGACATCGGCGATTGCAGAAGCGCTCCTGCAGCAAAGATCTTCAGGGCATTGATGATTATACGGCAACGTCGAGTACTCGTTCCAGAGCTCTCCGTGGATGTTCTACGAAACACAAGAATCTCAACAAGAACCCGTAATACGAGTGCAGTAGGACCAGAACCAGGTTGTATGACCCAGTCCAGTCACAGCTTGGATATCACGTCGATCTCACATTAGTGTTGGGTTACCATTTTCAGGGAGCGTGCCAGTCCAGAAAGAGACGAAACGACTGTAAACCTTTTCCTCTTTGCGACAGACTTGGAGATCTGCCTAACCCCACCAAACATGGAACCACCCTACAAATACAGCCATTGTTGGCGTAAATAAATAGCCTACATGATGATTTCCCGAAATTCATGATAATAAGAGACCCCATACTGTGTTTCTTCTTACAATATGGGGCCCAATGTGAGCTATAGTCTAAAAACCCGGTATCCCCCTTGATAACCTATTTTAAGGAGCTTAGACTATAGCTCGTACAAATGCTGCCATTTTGGGAACAACTACTCCAGCCAAGTCTTCCACCGGGTTCTACTTTGAGCCCCATGGGACTTAGTAATTACTTGGAACCGGGATTATAACCCTACTTATGGTTGGGGGATCCCCTACAAGCCCATTTAGGGGGCTTATAAGTAGGGTTATAAGCCCAGTTATAAGTAATTACTAAGTCCCATGAACCCTAAACCCTAAACCCTATACATCCCTATAGCCCCCTTTAGAGGGCCCTTTAAAGGGACCCAATTATAAGTGGTTACTAAGTCCCAGGCCTCCAAGTATGCTTGTTTGCGGGAGGGTGGGAAGTCAGTGTCTCAGAGCCAGGCTTCAACAGGGTTTAGGGTTTGGGGATTTGGGGTTTAAGGTTTAGGGGTTTGGGGGTTTAGGGTTTAGGGGTTTAGAGTTTTGGGAGTTTGGGGGTTTTGGGGTTTAGGGGTTTAGGGTTTAGGGGTTTAGGGTTTATAGGGTTCAGGAAGAAGGGTTGGGTGCAGGGTGGGATCAGGGTTTAGGGTTTAGGTTGGCTTAGGGTTTGGGGTTTAGGATGATGTCTGCCTGATGCAAAACTGAACCCTAAACCCAAGACTACTCTTCAGAGTTCCCTTGAGAATCACAAGAAACCCTCCGAGGCATACCAGAACAAATCGGCCACTGAGGAACACAGTCAGCGATTTTGCAGAGGTGAGGTTTGGGGCTTCAAAGGCACCAAGATTTTTACACCCTGCCATTTCTCGCTAATATGAAAACCTTCAATCCCACGCCACCAAACTATACCTTCCTGGGAGCACTGTTTACAAACCCATGTTCCAACATGCTTACAGAAGCTTCTGGTAAAACTGGCAATGGTGGTGCTCTCCCAAGGCCTGATCCCACCCTGAACCCAACCCTTCTTCCTGAACCCTATAAACCCTAAACCCCTAAACCCTAAACCCCTAGACCCTAAACCCCTAGACCCTAAACCCCCAAGGTTCTGACTTGTCCACTCCCTTCTTTGGATTCGGCAGCAGCGTATTCGGCAGCATCGTGCTATCAGCCTTCGGTCTGACACTGGTCCGCGTATAGGATTGGGAAAGCTGGGGGGCATCGTTAGTACCTGGGCCCCAGAAGTATGTAAAATAATGGCCTTTAGGGCTATTATTGGGGGTTTAGGACTATTATTTTACCTACTTTTAAGATTTAGGTAGTACTTTCTCCATGTTGGAGGAACAGTATACGGAACTACAATGGGAAACTAAATGCAGGACTCTTATCGCACCGATTTCGAGATCTTGAATGTAGTGCAGGCAAGGAGGAACCTTTCCGTCGCTGGCTCGGCAACTATGGTAGTTTCCCAAAATACCGGGGAACCCGAATATAGACCCCCAAATGCTATGGTCCTTATTACGGGGACCCCAAAAGGGTACCCCTAATTTTGAAAAACCCTAAACACTAAACCCTCTATATCCCTATACCCCTATACAATCCCTATAAACCCCCTTCTAAGCCCAAAACCCTCAACTCTAAACCCCGAACTCGACCCCAGGCCCAACATCCCCAAGAGCTACAAATAACACGATGCAAGCAGAATAGTTACAGACTTTAGGGCCACATGACGCGGTTTCGGGCCTACTTGGAGGCCAATGGGACTTAGTACCCACTGACAACTGGGAATTCCCCTAAATGGGCTTCAAGGGGTTCCCCAAATTATAAGGAGGGCCATAATCCCAGTTACAAGTTATAAGTAGTTACTGAGTCCCATGGGCCTCTAGGTATGGTCTGGGATAATATCTGCAGACTTAATGAGCCCCTGGGATGCTAAACCCACTTTTGTTCTCCATTCCAATGGCCAACCCTCAGTTTAGGGTTTAAGGTTTGGGCTTAGGGTTCAGGGTTTAGGGATTAGGGTTTAGGGATGTTGTTCAGGGTTTAGCGATGAGGGATTAAGGTTTAGGGATGAGGGTTTGGGTCTGAAGCCCCCATAAAGCCCAACCGTCTATTCCGGGGATGTGGCGCTCGGCAGTTGAGGGCGGAAGTTGGGTGCTGCCGCCTGTTCTCGCAAACCTGCGCAAGGATGAAGCAGCAGCCCTAAGTGAAAGGTTCTAACACAACGTTCAAGGTTTAGAGTTTAGGATAAAGAGATTAGGGTTTAGGATATACGGTTTAGTCTTCAGGGTAACCAGGAGCCCTGGACATGGGCCTGTACCTGGTTCCTGGGTCCTACCTATGGGGTTTGAAGGAGGTTTGTAGAGTATATAATAGGCATAGAACCACCCAAGGTCAAGGTTCCAAGATTGGGCTAAGGGTCCAAGTGCAGTCTGGGGGTGTTAGGGTCCAGGATTTGGGATTTGAGGCTCGGGGGGCAAGGATAGTCAAGGCATTGTCAGCCGTTCTCCGCATTTATGGCGTACGGAGCGCACTTTTGCTTAGCAGCCACGGAGTTAGGAGGGCGCGAGTCATTTGGGGGTGCTCTCGTCGACCAAACTTGAAAAGTTAGGTCAAGAGTGGTCCATGGAACTTACTGGCAGAATGGGTTCACTGCAAGTAATTCCAACTTTGAACAAACCCTAAACCCTAATGGTCAACCGGGATCTCCGGGTAGCCTTTGGCTATACGCCGTCTTCATCCTAAATATAACCCCAATATATACCATATAACCCCCATATAAACTCTATACAACCCCTATAATCCCTAGTAGTTTCCATTTGCTTCTCCATTATCCGCAACAGGTAGCTCCATCGTAACTTTTAACTGAAAAGTTGCGTAGCCCCTCTGCACTTCTAATGGGTTTAGGGTTTAGGGTTTACGGCCGAGGTCCAACAAAGCAGGCTATTTGTCACAGGCTACTGTGCTGCACTTCCTGGGAGTTTCTCAGAATTGGGATGATTGGCACCCAGCGCACCTAGAACATGAGTTCTTTTTCTCAGACCTATCAAGAAAGCACGTCCTTTTTTGTTGAGGACAGCTTTGCGTAAATGCATGGAATCACCTGTCACCTCAATCTTTGGGGTAGTTGCTCAAAATGTACAGGCACTCTGGACCCTAACTGTGAAGCCTCGGAATC
>CAJNIZ010014891.1:48204-67656 GCA_905231905.1 Symbiodinium pilosum
AGACAATAAATAAAAGTCGTCGCTCATGTGGCCATAAGGTTCCAACTTTGGAGCATCAGGGTAACCAAATCCTCTGTGCCGAATATAACCCCCGAACCTCAGGGGGTGTGCTTCATAGCAGGGGAAAGGAAACTATGCAATGCATCAGCATTGTCAACTAGTAAACCCAATGCCTCCGCCCGACCTAAACCCGAAATCCGCACCTCTTCTGCCATCCTGCTCATCTTCCCTGCAATGGAGGTTTTGGCCAGTGGTTGGTGCCCTTATAATACTCTCCCGCAAGTATGAAACACGACCCCACCCCCCATACCGAGGACAACTACAAGAAATATCTCCCTAAACCCTAAACCGCGTTTGGGGGGACGTGTTTGGCGATAATGGGAAGCGAGGAGTCTTGCAACCGGTGTCAGCCCCTGGCCGTTCAAACGTGTGGGACAAAACTGGTTTGCTGTTAAGGAACTTAAATTAAGTTACTGTCGCAAGGAAACCCCATCATTACCGTAATCATCCTCATAGTCTGGCAACTTAATTTAAGTTCCTTAACAGCAACCAGAAAAGTGCCTTGCATTGCTGAATCAAATGCAGAGTGTTTTGGAGTTGGATACTACCAGCAGCACCTGTGCTTATTACTCAAGTCCATGTTCCCGCGGTATGGCTATCTAAGTTCTGAGTGGGTGACGGTCTTGAACTCAGGTCGCATGCGACTTCTAACCAGAAATTCTTGATGGCGCCAGCGTCTCACGGAACTCACACGCTATAGCATTTGAATCATCACTGCATTTGTTGGACCTCTGTTTCTACACCCTCCAACAAATGCTCCTGAACAGTAGAATGGCTAGACTTTTCAACCCTATTTGCTGAGCCCCATGGACTTATACTCCATATAGACAAGACTGCGACAAACCATCTGCAGTCCCCATCTATCAGGGCCCTCTAAATTTAAGAAACCCCTGTGTTCAGCACTTGAGCAGCATTTTTGTCTGAACCAAGTAAGATTCACTTTGCCCTGTCATAATCTTCCTCTACGTTGAGGATTATAATGTGCCTTAGAAACATACTACATAGCCCCCGCATCCCGCATCCTTCCTTACAATCTCCATTTGATCTCCTTTTGACTTACCACTGGCATACTCTGAACATCCCTGAGCACTATACATCCCCCCCCAAAAGAATCTGCATGACCTTAGTATACTGGAGTACCTTAATTTCGGAACCCTAAACCCTATGAATTCCTACCTAACCCCTATAAACATCCCCGAAGGGTCCAAGTATGTATATGGTATATACTTAGGGCCCAAAGGGTTCCCATATACCTACTTTAAGGCCCAAGTATATCCCATATACCTACATGGACCCTTTGGGATCTTCAGTGTCCACTGTATCCCTTGTCCTGGCAAGTCTTTTTCAGGATCGCGGAGGCGCCCACGATCTTCCTTGCTGCGCTCGCTCGAGAACTCCTGAGATCCACGGTGGGTTTAGGGTTTAGGGTTTATAGGGTTTAGTATCTGGGTTGCTGTTAAGGACATGTAATTATGTTACTGTAGTAAGAAAAACCTGAATGTTGACTATATGCCCGCATTATGCTACTTTAGTCTGAGTTCCTGAACAGCAACCCAGCTATGGTCCAAAAGGGCTTAGGGTTTAGGGGTCTTTGCAAGATTACCTACTGAAGTATATGGGTAGTACCTACTTGGACTCCCCTGGTCATCGGAAAAGCAGTAAGAACATATCATTTTGCATTCTTTGTTTGAGTCTGCAGAATAACATCCACAAGTTGCTCCCAACGATGCCCCTTAACACCCGACTCCCAGAACCCTTAAACCCTAAACCCCACAACCATCCTAAAACCCCAAACCCTAAACCCTAAACCTAGGGTAGTTGCCAGATGGGTAGCCTGCATGCGATACAAGGTACTGTTCATAGAGCTTCTCAAATGCGCCAGGGGGGCTGCTTTAAGGGCCCTGGAGTTTTATACGGATTGCCAGCAGGCTGCGTGTGCCCTCACCCTATATACAATCATTTGGCAAGAGCACCCGTAAACGCCCCTACACCCTAAACCCTATCAACCCCACATTGGCCCTGCATGGGCACCTGGTATGCTCTTGCTCGCAGCACACGCGGCCGCCACCTGTCACAGCAGGTTAAGGTGCATTGCGAGCTTCAGAACTGGGGCTTGTCAAGGAGGTTTAGGGTTTAGGGGTTTAGGGTAGGGAGTTTGTGGGTTTAGGGTTTAGGGGTTTCGGGTTTAGGGGTTTAGGGTTAAGGGCTCTGGAGCTGCTGCTTTCATAATCATCTTCAATCATCGCTGGTGCTCCGTTACTGCTGCTTTTCTTCTGCGTGCCAGAACAGCTTTTGCTACGGCAATGGAGTAAATGCCAAGCACCCTTAATTCAGGATATGTGGCGCCTAATCATGGGTACTTGAGCCTTTAAACGGGGGGGTAGGAGAAAGATCAATGTTTAGAGATCAAGGTCTGCGGGTTGCGTCTTAGGATTGGAGGTGAGCCTCTCCTCAAAACTTCCAAAACTGTCTACTCACACGACAGCCCGGACTTGAAGGCACAAGTACCAACAGACATGAAATTAAAAGAAAATCCTATCTAACAGCATTCTAGAATAATACTGATCATCATACTAATAAAACCTAAAAACATGCCACAATGCTAATGATGATGTTGCTCATAATACAAACAATAGGAAATATTGTTATTGTTATATGTAGAGCTTGCCTTGGGGGCTCAGACACGAGTTCCTGGGATCCTGTGACATCAGATCGTGACGTGAACTGCAGAGAGCGTGTCACATCAGCACAAGACAGACCTGTAGGTTTAAGGGACAAATCTACATGCACAGGTAGTTATTAACTAGGGTGCCCCACCACTAATAGCACTACTAAACCGTGAATTTCGAGACAGCAAAACAAGCTAGCTCACAAAAGCTACCGGGCCAAATTTGTCAAACTACTTTACCCTAAGGGTTCAAAAACCCAAGTACCTAACTATTGGGTACATGGAGTACATGGACCCCTTGGGCTAAATGTACTGTAAAGCCTGGGTCTTTCCTGAATGTATACTGACACTGTTGTAAACCCTCTGCGCACCGTATTTGTCAAAAAAAACCCTAAAAGTCGCCAAGTACCCAATCAATCAGGTGTTAGATCCCAAATATTACAATCTGAAAAGGTTTTGAGACCTAAAGCCCAATTATTTGGCTACTTTGACCCTTACGGAAAGAAGTTTACGACCATAAGCCCCACCGCTCTCGAAATTCAAAAGGCAATGTGTCGGGGGACCATGTAATCAAAGGGTTTAGGGTTGAAGCTCTTGAAGCCCAAGTACAGGGACCACCTATAGCCCTACCCTGCCTCCCAGCTATCTAAATAGTAGGTTATTGGGCTATGTAACTATAGGGTAGATAGAACCCAGAACCCATTATTTAAGTAGCTGGAGCCCTAAGGCTATTCAACGAATCCCTAAGCCCTAGACCCTAAACCGTATTGAAGGGTTGAGAGTCCAGGGTCTCGGGTTTCAGACTCAGACTTAAGCTCTCCGAAATTCCACGGCAGCAGGGCTACACGCTTGCGGCCTGCGGACATAGTACAGAATGACCTTGGCGACGGATGCCGGATTCTAGGGTGGCAGTCCCACGTGCGACAACACTCTTCTGTGGCTGGAACCCCGGGCCCCTATCATCGATACAAAAGTTCATGCCCAGGTTATTATTGGCCTGTATGCAGCGCAAATCGAAATGTGGCGGAGGGGAGTTTACGTCATATTTCCCGATGAATAGTTCTACTTTAGTAATGGTACTACTACAAGTAACCATGATGATAACAGATAAAAACTATTTTCTTCCCCTTGGTACTGTGCGACTACATGTAGGGGAATACTCATTACCAAGTTGCGCTGGGCTATTGTTATCAAGGGAAGGCCACTGCATGAGGTACGTTTGGGCTGGTGGGGGATTGTAATGAAGCTGAAGCTCCACAATTGCAACTAAGGGCCGTGACCTTAAGTGTAAGAAGTCCACGGAAACTCAGGGCAACGGAGTCTTACACCTTGCTGTCAGGCGCATTGCTCATGTGCCAAAACACGTTGCAAGAAGTGGTTTAAGGCCTCGCGAATCGAAGTACTTCTAAGGCGCAGGCGGCGCAGGGCTATGCAGGCATAAGTCCAAGGCCCCAACTGAGGAATATCTAGGGACCGTATTGAGAAAGTCATTAGTAGAGCAGGCGCAGTGTTCTAGTTGCAGAGTGAGGGGCTTTGAACCCTAAACACTAAACCCTCAGGCCTAACCCTAAACTCTTAACCAGTAGTCGGTGGTTGACCATGCATCTTCTCTGATGTAGCGTCAGCCAGGGTGTACAAAGAGCACATTAACAACATTTGCGGGTTTTCCAAAACTGGGGGTACCTTTTCGAGGGTCCCCATAACAAGGACTGTCGTGTTTTGGGTTCTACGTTGGGGTCCCCCTGTTTATGGAAACTACAATTTGTCGACAGAAGTCCTGGAACAATTCTTGTCGTGTTGAATTTACAGACGGGAAGGGGCACCTGAAGCCCCAACATTTGGGTACTTGGACTCTTACCCTGGGGCTCCAAGTTCGTAAATAATACCTACATTGGGTCCTAATACATGGGGTTGCAATGTCCATGCATAGTACCTACATTGGGCTATTTGAGCTATAGGCTCAACTCCTCGGATCCCCCTTAAAGAAGCCCTATAGTAGTCCCCTATGTAGTTCCCTATATACCCCCGCCTTTTTAAGGAGTTTAGACCATAGCTCACTTGAAGCCCTAGGGTTAGGGAATGGCATGCCGAGGTGGCCTGTGTCCCGGTGACTTGCTCCTCATGACCGGGTTGCTGTTAAGGAGCTTCAGTTCACTTACCATAAACATGTGTGTATATGTATACATATATATATTGGGTTTAGGGTTTAGGGTTTAGAGACCTACTGGGTTGCCGTGAAGGAGCTTAATTCAAGCTATGTTATCCACCTATAATGGAGAATCACATGGAAAAGAACACGGAACATGAAATGGACACTGGGGCAATATTATAGGGATTTGAGGAATCAGTTTAAGTTGGTATATTGGGGAAACCCTATTATTTACTATACGTACCCATTATGGTACCTTAAGTTCAATTCCTTCACCCTAAACCCTGAATAGTAGTTTCCATTTGATTTTCCATTATCCCAACACATCCCCCATATTCTGGTATAATTTAAGTTCCCTAACAGCAACCGAGATGAAGACACCCTAAACCCTAAACCCTAAACCCCCGCTGCTTTAGGGGCAATTGCTCCTGTGAGTTCGACGAGGACGTCCATGGTTTAGGGTTTAGGGTCTGAGGTTAAGGTCTTGGGTTGGAGATTTAGGGTTTAGGTGTAGGGTTTAGGGTTGGAGGTTTAAGGTCCAGGGTTTGAGGTTGAGGGTTTGGGGTTTAAGATCTAGGGTTTGAGATTTAGGGTTTAGGGTTTGGGGTTTAAGGTGTCAGGTTGAGGGTGTAGGGTGTAATTGTAGTGAAGCTCATGCTGCCCACCATGAGCTTCGTGCACATAAGTTTGCTGTCTGCACGGTGCATCATGCCATCCCACAGGGGATGTAGTATAATGCCGCTGCAAGCAGCAAAGAGTTGTAAGCGGGTAGCCCCCTGATCCTGAGCTATACACCAAATCATTGGGAACCCACAAAAAAGGGATCCTGGAATTTGGGATACCTCATATTGGGCTGCAAGATGACCACGCGGGTACCTCCAGGAGATTACGCTGGGACTACTGTCAGAAACGCGATTTAGGGTTTAGAGGCACCCAAGCAATGTTGAGGAGGAAGTCAGTTCTCAAGAGCGGTTACACGAGTGATGCAGTTGCAAGAATCAGCTGGTAGTTGGTCAAAGTACCCGCCCCCGGCATTGCCGTAAGGTAGGCTCTAGGACTTTAGGACGTGCATTCCCAATAGTCCCTGGGTTTAGGACCTTAGAACAACACCCCCCGCCCACCCTCGCCATATGAGAAAGCAGAAAGCGATTTTCACATGCAAACCAAGGCCCTCGCAGGGAGTAAACACAGCCTCAGCGCAGAGTTAATGTAGGGGCTTGCAAATAATTTGCATAGGGTTTAGGGTTTGGGGTGTGCGGTTTGCGGTTTAAGTTCTTCGGGCCTAGATAATTACAAGTGGAGTGTCACACAGACAGGTGACAACTGGGCGTTTCAGTTTTCATAGTGAAATTTAAGTAGGGCCTATATAGGGTTTGGGTCATCTTATACTGTAGCTATATAGGGACTATGGAGTAAGTTTGTAACTGTTCAGGTTTGCATGATTCTCCACCAACCCAAGGAGCACAGCCGGAAGAGGTTTCAGTTTCAATAAACTCTGAGCTGGTAGATTCCCATAGGGTTAATTCAGGCTGCTTAAGGGGGGGACCTAGGAGGTTGCCAGGGGGCGAATGATAGGGGATCCCATGATAAACCTCCAAGACGTTTCGAACAAACGGCGGAAACACTGTCTGAATGGGTGCATCCCAAGGGTGCTGGAACCCTGAAGATTGTGCTGGTAACAGAGGCTGATGACTGGACTCCAGTATAAATGGTTTTCTGCTTTGGGCTTCTTAAGCCCTGCACCGTAAACAGGACGAGGCATGAAGGAAGGAATTCTCGGGACGATGAAGGGGCAGTAAGGGATTCTGATGGGCAGTACAGTATCCTCAGCGACCTGACGATTTGTATGAAACTCCATCCATTTTTAAGCTGCCTTTCAGTAAGTCCCCCTGAAGTAGATAGAACGTAGCATTGCGTATATTATAGTAAGATCCCCATATACCGCATATTCTATCTACTTGAGGGGGGGAATCTATACAGTTTACAAGTAAGGAAACAAGCAGGTTCTCAAGCACTTACAAATCCCGAAGCCCGTAACAGTAGAGGAATGGGTACTGGGATTTGAGAGTTTAGGGCTTAGGGTTTATAGGGCTTAGGATAAACGTAGAGGAAGAGGAACTGGGAGTCATTCCCTCAATCATTCTTTTGTGGCAGAGAGACGGAAGGTCTGAGGGCTCAATGGCTTCCAGGTCACTGCTGGTGTTGATGTTCATCATCCAAGCATACCGGGCACCAATGGGGTTTTCAACAGTGAGCTCCCGTATGCAAGCCGCTAGCTTACCCGTTCACATCATAAGCCCCTCAACTGGGGCATCTGTGGCAAAGCCCAGCGTCCATGAAAGTATGGATTTGAGCTTAAAGTTTCGGGTGGTTGGTCGGCATACACTCACCTCCAGAAGCTTTGGGGCCTCCGGTTCAAGATGCACTTAGGGTCTAGGGCCCGAAAACTTGGAGAACTTCGCGAGCCATAAAGAAGAAGGACCACGTGTAGATCCAGAGGGCTCGCTACAAAGGCCCACAAGATCACTACCATGAACATCGACAAGCAAGAAACCCGCAGTTTTCCCCCCGACTTGGACCAACATGACAGATTGCCACCACCCCCAAATGTCTCAGCAGACATATACTCACTGCGTGGAGGGGCACAAAGCAGGACAAATACCTAGGGTCTCCTTAGGCACCCCTGCAACATTTGTGACCCCCTGCCCCCCAACGCGATGGGAGCTTTTAAGACGAAGGGGCAATGCTGCACCGCCAATAAGAGCTGCTATGATCCTCAGAGGCGTCAGCATCACTGGAGGAGTTTACTGGTGGTAAATCTGAAGATAACATTATAATCCACCTTAAGTAGATAGAATATGGCTTTGGATATTTTAAAATAAGATCCCCATATACCCCATATTCTATCTACTTAAGGGTGACTATAAAGCCGAGAGCCATAAACCCTCAACCCGAAACAACTGTACTGCTTGGTGTCTTGGGTTCAGGGTTTTAAGTTCAGGGCTACAGGGAAGGCATGCCGCGTTGGATCCGTGCATAGTGCGAACATTTTTTTGCAAAAGTCTCTATGTCGGATTCCTTCAACCCCTACTGGCCACCTGTAAGCAGGCCCGGACATGTCTTCTTGGAATTTTGTTGTAGTATATTGGGGATATTGGGGATAATGGAAAAGAAAATGGAAACTACTATAGTATATTGGGGATATTGGGGATAATGGAAAAGAAAATGGAAACTACTATAGTATATTGGAGGTTTCTGTGGATCTGGTTTCAGGCCCTGCAAGGAATACCAGCTCATCGATGGTGTGGTATTCAGGGCACCCTCCCTATTTGAAGCAATAGTTGTGTGTAAAGTGGGTGGCGGAACCCCCCCCAAACAAAGCGCAGCTGCAGTAGACTCATGACCCCATGGGGAATCTTCAGCGCTTTAGAGTTAGGGTTCAGGGTAAATACCCTAGCCGGGACAGGTGGGGGCTACTTGTATGAAAGTCCCTTCTAAGGATTCTGGAGGACATGTTTTGAGAACCTCCCATGTCAACATGTGCATCCCTGGCAACTCAAACACTGATCCACGCAGGGTTGGAGCCCAGGGTCTATCAACCCCCCTAGGTTCAGCCCTTAGTTAAGGCTATGTAGGGATATTTAAGCCGAATTAAACGTAGTTAATGGGGAACCTAAAGGGGTAGTAAAGAGGGGGGTAGTAGGCGAACTCATGAATGTATTGTACTGCCAAAATGAAACAACCACGAGAAGCAACAGTTCTGTGATCTCTAGTTCAGTGTGCCATAGAGAGACGGTGATTTGAAAACGTCTCTCGAGCCTGCAGAAAATCCCTTCGCGTGGTTCGGCCCAGCACGCCGTTCTGTGACCCTAAACCCTTATAACCCTAGATCCTACAATCCAGTATGTTGGAACAAGACTGCTCCCGATGTCACGTCACGTCAAATTGCTCGCGCAGGGGATGGCATCTATCTACGACAACTTAGGAGTGAATTGAGTTTAGGTATCAGGGTTTAAGGTTTTAGGGTTTCGGCAACAAGGGGGTTCTAGGTCTCACCAGCCCCTGTAATTAGGACCCCTATATCTATCATATGACCACAACATAGGGTCCTAATTCCAGGGTTGGGGGAACTAAAGCCCCCTTCATACAGGGTTTAGGGTTTAGGTCTTGGGTACATTGAACTTGGTAACGGCACTTGTAGTACGAGTTTTTTGCGCAGCATATGATGATTGGTTTAAGTGCTGGGCCCTGTGGGTGTGGTACATCAGACACCTATCGTCCCCTTCAAGTAGATAGAAAATGGCTCTAGGTATATCATAATAAGATACCCATACACCCCATATTCTATCTACTTAAAAGGGACTATAAACTGCAAATTCTGAATCTATTGTGAGGGCATGTCTACCTATCAGCCAATGCAAGGCATCTAGGTACTCAAGCTCCCCCAAACAAAATCCAAACACTGCAGTCCAGAATCTGAGCTCCTGAAGCACGCTGGCCCTAGCCCCCAAACACAGTCTCTGCAGGGTATCTTGCACCTCAAGCCCTAAACCCCACACCCTAAACCCTAATCGAGCAGCACCGTGTTTGTGAAGGGGAGTTGCAAGCCATGCGGATACATGTAGTTGGTAAGTTTCCTGGCTCCCATATTCTAACCGTTGCGTATAGGACCCAGCGGGTCCAAGTACCCAATGATCAGGTACTTGGGTTTTGAATACAAAGTAATTTTTGTATAGGCTTTGGATAAATATATGATTACTGGGTATTTGGACCCTTAGGGGACAGGGTTCTATGCACCCAGAAAGGTTAAAGGCTATCCACTCAGCAATAAAGGACAACACAAATCATGTGATCATCTGCACACTTGAGCTTCCGACGGCCTCATGAGAGTCTCCTGTGAGCAGGGCAGCTTTTCCCTGTGGAGAGACTCATACCCAGGACTTAAATGGTCTTGCTAGTACGTAAGAGATGTGGGGGAATGAATCCCCTTGACAATCCCAAGTTCCAAGATATTCCCACGCAGAAATAATGCTAAAAAGTCACGGCAGCAGTCACAATAACAAGGAAGAGGAAAAGAGATATGAGACAACAAATCTGATACTCAAATTCACTCTCTCGCCCCCGTGCGTGAAGCAAGCGGCCCCAAACCCTAAACCCTGACCTAATCCCTAATTCTTAAAGCCTAATCCCTACTCCCTGAACCCTAAGGTTCAGGTCTTGGGGGCCAGCAACAATGTCTTAAGGTACGTCAGGTACAGGAGCTCATGGCGTTCATTCTCGAAATTGGGGGTGGTAGGTACCCTTTTAAGTTTCTTTCAAAGTTATAGGTTTCCTTAAATGGATCGAATATGGCTTTGGGTATATTATGCTAAGATCCCCATAAACCCCATATTCTACCTACTTGAGAAAAACAATGTAAGGATGTTATGATGACATATACATAATGTTCAGGGTTTAGGGATTTGGAGTTCGGGGTTTACAGTCAGACCCTGAAGTCATAACAGTTGCAGTGCGGGAGCCAGTTCCCCATTGAACCGCGCGTTACGACACCTTCCGGGGAAGTCGTAACATTGTCCCGTTTCCGCAATGAACCGCATGGGTTCAGGCATATAAAACAACGATGCGTAAAGTCCAGCTTGCTGGGAAATGCAGCAGCAAGAAGTCATAACAATTGCCTTCTTCCCCAGTGAACCGCTGGCGTTAGGGTCAGTTGGTTTTGGGGAAATTACGCATCACCGGATGCAACTCCCCAAGGGGACGCTGTGTTTTGAACAGCCGGGCAGAAGGTGCAAGCATGCCGCTTTTGTGGCAAATGCCGACGCTGCTGGTACATTTTATATGCATCTATGAGAATCTGAGATGAACAAGTGTCAGAATGTAAACTCATTTTCGGATGACAGCCAAGAATCTGCAATCCCCAGTGAGACCGCTGATTGCTACCTGCTTCCCCAGTGTGGGCAAGCAAAGCAGGAAAATTGCTACGACTTCAGGGTCCGACTGAAGGGTTTCTGATTTGGCAAGGGACCCTTGCACAAACACCACGTACGCAGCGGCATACAGGGACTCGACAGTGCTGCATGTGGTCTGCCTGTGCGACATACTGTGACGTACTTGCCCAACAACGGCCCAAACGGTTGCGGAAGCTTCTGCTAAGCAGCTGGGCTAGGCTCAGTCCCATTTGTTCTGTGCCTCATAGAGGGCTCCGATCCTCTAAGGCTGCAAAGTAAAACTTCAGGATCTGCAAGTGTAAAGAGAACCTGACCCTACATGATCCAAAAGAGATACCCTACATTTCCAGTTTCAAAAAGGAACTCTCAAAGTGCGTACCCCAAAAGCTACTACCCTAAACCCCAAATCCTGGACTGCGCAAGCTCTAGCCCCAAGAGAAGCACTTAACTTCCCCCGAAGGAAACAGTGGAATACGACCCGAAACATAGCAACCAAGATCGAGGGCTCAGGGTACAGGGCTCGGGGTGCAATGCCTATGCATCTTTTCCAAAAACACATGTGCTAAATGTGAAGATGTATGTTGCCAGCCCGCTTTATCCCCGCTTCAAGCTATAGAACACTTATCTTGGATCCTACACCCTACACCCTAAAGCCCATACCCAGAGACTTGGATCCAGAACATGGAAACCCTTGTAAGCCCTTGCTGCCTGTATCGTGGGACTCCGTGTGTCCTGCCAAACAGGTTCTTGCAGCTTTTTAAAGGCTGACCTATGCACCCTAAACGGAAAAAAGTACACACTCTCTAGGGCTTTAGATTTCATGACTTTTCTTGGTATTCCTATTGTCATTGTATCCGCCATGGAACATCGAAACCTTTGAGGCTCAAGGCTTTCGAGGTGAAAAACCGTATCCGGGTATCCTGGGAGCAGTGATGGATACCAAAACAAGTGGCCAGGCAGGTGTTTATCTTGTTAGGGGTCAGTAGGGAATCTAGGAATATATCATAAAGGGATTATATAGGGGTTACATAGCGATTAACATATAGGGATCAAACTCCCTTATCCCCTACTAGTAAGTTATGCAAGAAAAATATCCGTAGTATAGAAGAGGAAAAGCAGCGTTGGTAGCGGAGGGCCTGAATAGTTTCCTGGTGATGGGTAATTTGCCACGCCCAAGGCGTCTGCGTCAGAGTGTTTTGTGAGTGCGAAATGGCCTTTGCCACGCAATATCGCGAAAGAATCAAATCATTCCACAGCTAAGTCACTGCTTTTCAGTCCTCATTCCCACGTCTTCCATCTCCTGAGTCCGCACTGATGTGAAAATGCAAGGAGAAGATTTGATCCAGGCCAGAAAAACTCTAAAGCGCCGTGATCCGTGGTCTGCCAAGCCGTGCTCAAAACTTTAAAGCTTTTATACCCAACTCCTTCACTTCAAATCCTGCCTGTAAGCCTTGAAGCCTTTCAGTAACTGTAAGGTCCCAGGCCAGAAGCGGCTGTAACCCATAATCCTACATGCTACACCCCAAGCCCAAAAACCATGTAGCCCCGAAGCCTTCAAGCAGCAATCCGGTCCTCGGAGCCAGCTAAGATGATACGTTGCGTCGTCTGAGGGCAACACTGGTATTCCACCTGTGCCCAGACCGCTGCTGGGAGGATCTAGAAAGTAAAGCCCCATAGCATGGTACCCTACACTACTACTGAGTAATTTCTAGCAACCCCCAAGGGGGAAATACTTTCTAGATCAAGATCCTCCCGAGGATAGGGGCACCTTTAGGGTTATGGACCCTTTGAGTAGGGCCTCTTTTTGCCAATGAACCCAAAGACAAAACTGCCAACACAAGGTGTCCTCCAAGCGTACCGCTAATCTTTTCATCCCTTACTTGGAAACTGGACGTCCTACTGGTTCTTTTCATTCTATACCTTACAAATGTGTGGGATGGAACCCCGAAAAAGGAGGGACATTCTCTGTCTAGATACGGAAGGTAAGTGGCGCAGGATTTGCAAACCCTAAACCCTAAACGCATAGGTATGTTATCCTGTTTGCCTGGAGGACGAGATGCCATGAGACTCATCCTTAATCACACCCTGAGGGTAGTTTCCGAAAGTAGGGATGGTTTAGGGTGTATGGTTTAGGGGACCCCAATATAGAGCACTAAAGGCTATAACCCTTCTTATAGGGACACCTCAAAAGGCATTCCAAATCTTGGGAAATCCTAAACCCTACATATCTCTGTATACCCCTATTAAATTACAACCCCTATAATCCCCCGTAAGGAACTCCCAAATTTTGGAAAGCCCTAAGCCCTAAACCCTATAATCATCCCTATGCTCCCCCTTCAGGGGACTCCTGAATATCCTAAACCCTAAACCCTAAACCCTAAACCCTAATCGAGGATCGAACCAGGTCGGGGCTCGGATGGGGGTGTAGGGTTGAGGCTTTGGGTATAAGGTTAGGGTTTAGGCTTGGGGTTTGGGGTTTAGGGTTTGGGGTTTAGGGTTTAGGGAGGATGGGTGGGTGTGTGCTTTGCATGTTAGACTTTTGTCCGAAGAGGCTTGGGACCGGGGGTGCCCAAGTCAGCGGCGGTATAGGTTGCATTCCCAGAATATTTACGAAGTAACTAAACTTATAGACCCTAAACTCTAAACCATAAGTCCTGGGGCCGTGACCTAGCTCCATCCACGGACACATGGTAGTTTCCCTCAACAAGGGGGCCCCAAAAAACTCAATATATCTTGGACCTTTTTAAAAGGACTCGCAAAATCGTATCCCTAATCTCAAGAAACCCCCACATGCGCGCAACCTTCCCTCACGCACTGCGCGAAGATACTGAAAGCTAAGCCCCCACCTCCACGAACCCTAAGCTGGGTTGCTGTTAGTTTAAATTAATTTACAATAATAACGAGCCCTATTATGTACTATAACCCATAATATGGTAACTTAATATCTACAAGTTCTTTAACAGCGACCCAGTGATGTGAGAGAGTCTTGCCGACAGCATCATATGCAGCAGCAAAAGCACAAGCTTATCTTCCTGACATCAGAATTTGGAATGGCCCTCTGCATCGACTCCACAAATTTCAAAAGTACGTTCAAACATGGTTGCTGCTACACCTCGCAAAACCTGCTAACAAGGATGTGCTACTCTCCACTATCTTAAACTAATTTGGAACCCGAAAAAGGACAGTGTCCATGTGAGCTATAGTCTAAACTCCTAGTATGCCCCTTAATAACCCCTAAAGCCCTGCCCTATATAATCCCCCATAAAGCCTCCCTTTAAGGAGTTTAGACCCTGCACCCTAAGCCCAAAACCCTAACCGCTATATGTACCCCCTTTAAGGTGTTTAGACTATAGCTCATGTAGGCCCCCGCAGGGAAAGGCCGCCTGATATCCACCCGTTGGCGTGAGGACATAGTCGTCCTTCCAGGTTTAGGGTTTAGTGTTTAGATCCCACAGGGCTACTTTCTCCACAACCACATCCTAAATCCAGATTCTTAAACCATAGCCCTATATCTTGCAATCCGAGCCCAAAGAAACACAGCAAACCCCAAAAGGAATTACGCAGGAGCCCTAGGGTAATCCCCTAAACCCAAAACCCTACACCGCTAAACCCTAAACCTGATACACTCAGTCCTGAGGAATGTCGCCCTCCGGCGTTCTGAGGGTGCCCTCGCCGATCGAGGTGTTGGCCTCTTGTTTTGCTTTGGGTTCAGGGTTTAGGGTTTAGTGTCCAAGCTAGGGCTTAGGGGTTAAGGTTTAGGGAGCCTACTTGGTGGTTTCCGGTGATTAGGCCAAAATTGTGGTCCACTTTTTGGGTTTAGGGTTTAGAGTAGAAGTCTGGGGTGATGACAATCCAACTGTGACTGAAGTTATAATCTACTTACAACCATACTATTAGGCCATTCGGGACCTTAGGTTGCTTCTTCCTGGGCTATATTACGTTGATAAGTGGGACATCATGACGCTGAACCTCCAAGTACTTTGATACCTCAAAGCTTCACTGACGAGAACTTGTGTGCAAGATTTGCGTTCGTTTGGACCCAAATAATAGGGTTTTAGGGCCCAAATACTATATTATTTATGGTATATGAGACCTACAACCCTATTATTTGACTGCTTGGACCCTTAAAGTTTTTTTTGGAAGTAACTTCGGGCTTCGTGGAATTGTACTGTCCGTGTTTCGGGCTTGCAAGTTGGTTTAGGGTTTAGGGTCCCCAAGTCTTCTCCAACTCCCTTGCTGTTCCTGCTTAAGCTGATAATGACACTGAGCAATGTGCTGAGTATATTCGGGTCTTACTCTCTTCACCATCGCAACTGTTGAATTCCCTGCTTATCATAATTACAACGAATATGGGCCAGAATATAAGTAATTGTTCCGGCTTCCACAGTGGCTGAACCAAGTAAGAGTATGTTCTTCTAGCTGAATACCATACCCAAGAGGAGAATAGAGTCTTACTCTATATGTAGGGGAATCAAATTCGTTAGCACCCCCAAGCCAAAATACTCTTATGAACTTATGAAGTCTTAGGCCGGTTTTCGGTATGAAAGCCTGCGGCGGTCTGCAATCCTGACGATTGAGCAGTAAACCATAACGGTTCACACCCAATAGCGGTCCCCCAAATATGGCTATGGCCGCCATATTCTGCTTTGGTAAGCATCCAACATATCATATCATTGTAGCACGGCTAGCTTTAAACTTTAGACTCTATAAAGCTCAGGCCCTGACGCCTTATGTAGACCTATACACCTCAAAGCCCCAGACACACATCCAAAAACAGCCCTTAGCCGAAAAGCCCCAAGCCTCTTGTTCACTTAAGGAGCTGTTGAGCTCACGCTGCTTATCGGTGGTAATATGGGGGCCACCTAAGTATATATGCTCTGTATACATGGGGCTTGTAACTTAATGGGACTCGGAGCCCTAAACCCTAAACCCTGAACCCTAAACCCTAAACCCTGAACCGCCCCCCCCAAAAAAAAGAGACTTGATCCAAGAAGCCCGTGAGCTCACGCTGTAATATCTCCAAATGCCATCCCAACTTCGCTGCAACCGGCCATCCTTAGAGGGGTTAGTTTGTTTTTTAGGGTTTAGGGTTTAGGGCTTAGGGTTTAAGGCTTAGGATTTAGGGTTTAGGGCTTAGGGTTTAAGGTTCAGGGTTTAGGGCTTAAGTGGTTTTAGCGGTTTTGGTGGGATCTTACGGGGTCGTATAGGGATTTTTTGGGGATAGGTAGGGGTGTAGATTGGGCACCGGAGCCAGGCTGCAAAAAGGATCCGGTTCTGCATTCCTTGCTGAGCCTTGTTCCTACTAGAGAGTCAGGGGCATTTAGTAAGTGTAAAGTTCAAGGTGTAGGTCTAAAGTCAGAGGGACCTAGGAAGCGTACTCGTAACCCCTATAAGACATATAGCCACCCTAGATGGACTGAGTAAGTATGCATATAATCCCTATAAGCCGTAAAATAGCCCTGGTTGCTCATCATGAATCTACCTAATCCGAGCAGTTGTTTAATTTGGAGGGACCCCCCCACTAGAATAAGAAATTGAAGGCGCCAGATTAAAAGAATGATTGGGGCTCCTGGAACTTAATTAAAAAAGAATAGGAATGCATTCCCGCGTTATCGGGGCTCTTGGACCTCTATTAATGAAAGATGAGTAGGAATGTATTGAATATCTCTATTTTCAGGATTGGTTCCCCAGAGTAATTATTTAAGTGTAGCCCCTTATCCCCATACGAAAAGCCACCTAATTGTAGCTAGTCTGTGGACGCTAATTTTACCAAAAACATCTTTAAATGTGGGCCCTTTAATAAAACAAGTGCTCAGATTAGGTAGAAAGTTCCTCTATGCCTTCAGGTAGGGTCTAGGAGTAAAAGCAGGAGAGCCCAAGGAGAAGGGATGCTTGAGGTTTGGTGGCTGATTTAAGAAAAAGATAGGGCAGCGCTTTGGGAGGCTGAATGTTTCTGTAGTTGATCTTTGTCAGGGTGTGAAGCGTAAAGGTCCCTTGGAGCCTAGGGACGTTTTGGTGAGAAGTCAGCGTTGTGTGTCGCTTCAGGTATAAGGAAGTGCCAGTCTAGGCTATAAGTCAGTACAGGTGTGTTAACTACTATAGACTTCAAATGGTAGTTTCCCAAAATAAGGGTACCCCAATATAGACCCTAATGTACTTTCATCCATATTGTAGGGACCCCCAAAAACGGTAAATCGCTTTTTGAGAAGTCCCCGATTGGTTAATTGCACTGGATGTTACATTGTGATTTTCTTCATGTAGACCCATCATTAATAAACACCCTCCTTTGAAGGGCCTAACTATTAGGATCCCTATCATAATCCCTAATCCCTATCATAATCCCTACTAAAAGGGAGGGGGTTTATGGGGTCTGTGTTATTTCGGTCCTACCAGCTTGAGCCTGGTCCTGCGGTTGAGCAGTGAATGTAGGCATCCTCTCAGGATCTGTGAGTGTGCTTGTATAGAAATACTGTTGATAGATGAAATCTTGCACCACCTAGGGGCACTAGAGTACTGTAATTCCGAGGACTTTAAGGACTTCAGGTGGTGCAAGATTTCCTCCATCAACAGTATGACCAGGTATGACATGATTTGTGACATGTATGAATCGGAGCATGCCGCGACTGCTTCTTGTACATGGGGCCCGCACAGGAGATGGTCTTCTAAAGGTTTTGTTATACCCCGAAATAGTAGAAACGTAGAAACCGACTGCCGAACTCGAAGATGTATACAGAAGGGCCCATAATGTGCAACATAAATTGCGAAACCCTTTTTTCGTGTATGACCCCCAAACATGCCTGACAATGGTGGAGAAAATATCTTGCATCACTCCAATTACCTCATGCCTTGAGCACTTTTGGTATTATGGGATTACTAAAGTCATGCAGAATCTTGAACCCTAAACCCTAGCCCCGTACCCTAAACCCTAAGCCTAGTGTGGTTCTCAGGCTCAGGCAGACAAGTCTGGAAGACCACCAAACCTCTGCAGCAAGCTGATTTGAGTTCCGGCCTTCTGCCTATTATACAGACAGATAGATAGATAGATTGAAAGATAGGTAATGTAGGATCTAGGGTTTGGGGCTACAGTTGATATGTCGGGGAACATGGGGCTTGAAGGTAGTATCCCCAATAGCGGAGAAACACAGGGACAACGGAATGGAAACTGAAGTGGACACTGGTCCTTTTTTGGACATGCACACGGGCTTGTCTGGAACAAATACCAGCAATATATGAGCCATAGTCTAAGCTCCAAGTGTTCACTTGATAAGCCCTATTAATACTCCCTTATAAAATCTCCTATAATACCGCCTTCAGGAGTTCAGACTACAGTTCATATGGTCCTATTGACTCTCGCGCTGGCCCAACCCTAACTGCTAAGCCTTTCCCACTCCAACCTCAGCCCTTTGTATAATCCGTAATATAATCCCCTTAAAGGAGTTTAGACTCTACCTAATGTGAGGCACGCCTGTACAACCATGGAGTGGATCTGATTGAACGTGCCCTGGCGGAACAACAATCCAAGGCCTGGAAAAGAAGGGTACACTTTGCATACTGAGTACCTGAACCCCGAAAGTATGTACAATAATGGCCTTTATGGCTATTATTAGGGGTTTAGGGCCATTATTTTACATACTTTTGGGGTTTAGGTACTGAGTACCCAGAACATAGCGTAACACTCGGCTTGCAGCAGAAGAAACATAGGCCCACATTCCTGTTACTGCCAACCTGGCTTACATGCGGGCTTGGTCTTGTTGTGGGCGGCTACAGCGTATGTATATATGGGAGTTTGATGGGCATACATGGGGTGAAGGGGGATTTAGGTGGTCTATCCTAAGCCCTAACCCCTAAGCCCGCGGTTTGAAGGCTTAGTGTTTGGGGTAAATCCTGTTGCTCTTCTTTAGCCTTCCCTTGAGCAAGGGTTACAATGTCTGGATGTCCTAGAAGGGGTCCGTAGTGTTGGGAACCACCTATATGTTGAGGGCTTATTTGCCGGATACTTTGAGATCCTGGTGATCATAACACCCCCAAAAAAATCACATAGGGGCCCAACGTACACATGTGAACGCCAATAGCTTACAATCCCTATTATGGGGAACCCAAGCAGGAGGCTCCATATATCCCTTGCAATACTGTAAACCCTCAAGGGACCCCAACCCCAAACCCCCTAAAATCTCCACATGAGCCATAGTCTAAACTCCTAGTGTGCCCCTTAATATCCCCTAAAATACTCCGCTACATAATCCCCTATATAATCCCGTTTACTAAGGAGTTTAGACTAGACTATAGCCCACATGATTCAGGCCCAGCAACTTGGACCAGAATGCCAGTCGCCCCGTGGCACCATTCAGGCCTCGGGCTTGGAAAAGGTCTAGGCTTTACTTGACTTCTCCAAGGTAGGTTGACTACACCCTAAACCCCTGAACCCTAAAACCTAAACCCTACACCCTAGGGTTGTTTAATGAAGGCTTAGGGTTTAGGGTAAGAGGCCCCCTGTGGGTTGGCCCCAGAGGTTTCGGAAGCTCTATGAGAGACAATAGTCCTCTTATAGGATTTCTACATGGCAAATGGGTTGTAGTCTAAACTGCTTAAAAAGGGGGTTATATAGGGATTATATAGGGGACTGTTAT
>CAJNIZ010014891.1:79944-93939 GCA_905231905.1 Symbiodinium pilosum
GAACCCTAAACCCTAAACCAGCTACTAGTACTGATCTTCAGCTGAACGAAACATGCTTGGAAGAAGAGCTGACACAGCGCAAGCCAGCTTCGTCTAACATGCCTTAGGTGGACCCCTCACCCAGTAGTAGTGACTATAAGGGATAATAGGGATTGTATTAGGGTCCTACTATATTCCCATTATACTACTATTACAGGGTGGGGGGTCCTCCTAAAACATGCCATTTTGAGCTCATGTACCCAAGGCGTTCAGCTTCCGCTACAAACGCGCAAGGAGACCAACAATGATCATGATGAGCGCGGGAGCTGCGCGAGATTTATCGAATATCACTGTAAAGCGGCATAGGAAGCTTTTGAACAGCAGATCTAAGTTACAACAAGCCGTAATTAAGGTCCAGTAGATCAGACGGCTGCAGGTACCAGGTTACAAGTGAGATGCCCGGAAGGGCTCCTAATGCGATGCGTGCCCCATCTGTACCCTATTAAACCTGACAGAAGTCTAAAGCCTATCACAGAAGGTGTGTTCATAACCCCGTCCATACCTGAGCCATCATGTTGTCAGGGTGCACTCCTATAGATGGGACCCCCAAATAGTACAGACCCCCTATTAGCTTAAGAGTTCTCAGAAGGTACTCCAAACCCTAAACCCCAATCCCGAAAGCCTGTAAACCCTTAACCCTAATCCCCTTTCCCTAAACCCTAAACCCCAGAAGGCACTCTAAACCCTAAACCCCTAAACCCTACACCCAGCCTATCTTGAGGTGCCTTGCAAAGCACATCTACCTGACTCGCAGCTCCCCTTACAGACCAGTTTTCTTTTTTTCAACCCTTCAGACTTTTGTTTAGTTTTTAGGGTTTAGGGGATGTAGGGTTTAGGAATTATAGGGTTCAGGGGTTTAAGGTTTAGGGTTTAAGGGTTTAGGGTTCTTAGGAAGCTCTCTCTCTTCCCAATGTGGGGGAAAGCTGTATAGGGACCCATCCTTTTAAGCTGAGGACGGGTAGTAAACTCATTTTTTGAGCAACAGAATTCAAAAGGCGACGGCTGTACTTGCAGTCCTCCCAAACACGTATAGTCTTGAACCAAACATGGGTTATCACTATGTGTATTTAGGGCGTCTAGTTAAAAACCCTATCAAACCTAAATAAATCCTTGGAACCCGAACCGCCCGCACCCGGGCCTTGAACGTTCGGTTCTGGCTGAGACGTTGTGGGTGCCTGTAGCTCTCGCTTGCTATTTCTCAGGCTCAAGCACACATGCAAAATGTGTGCAAAATCTTGCTGGTGCTGAAGGCGGTGGGTGCAGATAAGCACTATCGTGGGGGCTACGTAGGGAAGATCGTGGGATCCCACTCCCCCACTCTCCCTCCCGCACTGGAGGAATGGGCTGCCAGGTTGGATGTGGAGTCAAGGGCTTGAAACACATCTTAAGCCTCTCAGCAAACCTATTAGGGTTTATAGTCCCCCTTAAGTAGATAGAATATGGGGTATATGGGGATCATATTCAAATATACCCAAAGCCATATTCTATCTACTTAAGGGGGACTCTAGGGTTTAGGATGGTTTAGGGTTTGGGTTTAAGGATGAGCCGGGAGGGATACAAGCTGCATTTCAAAGGTCAACCTGGATTCTGAACGCAGATGGACATTTCCATGAAGCGGGAAGACATGCAACAACATATGGGTAGTTCCCAAAATTAGGGTCCCATTCTGGTACCCCTGAATATTAGGTGCCGTAATATAACCCATAACCAAAAAGGGGCCCAACATTTTGAGAACAACGCATATAATGAAAAGGTCCAGCAAATAATGTAAAAGATCTCCCAGCAGGGACCTCTGAGTTTTTTGAAGCCGGTGCCGTGTTCATCGTCATTTCATTCTACTGGCCTGGACGTCGCGCGTCGTGACATTGGAGTCAAACCATTTGCCCAAACCCGAAACCCTACCTGGAACTCTATATCCTACCAAATAACTTCTCCCAAGGACCTTGAAGTCATCCCAATGTCAATTTGGGAACCTGTTATCCCCCTTAATAAGCCCTGTAGTGGTTCCCTTTGTAACCGCTCTATGGCTCATTTGCCAGCGGCCTGAGGCAGCCAACCCAAGGCAGTAGGTGCCGGATCCGCCGGCCTCATGTGAGTGTTCTGTGCAGAGCGGAATTAGGGTACAGGGGTTTGGGGTTTAGGGCAGTTAGGGTGCAAAGGAAACCATGATGTCCCTGAACCCTGAAACGTATGCACCGATAATCTTATGACTTAATTGACATTGAAGCTTTTTAACAGCAACTCAATCATCAGGAAATCTCAAGTGGGAGTTACCAGGGTGGGTACTGGGTACCTTGATATAAGTCCTCGATATTATGGGCTGGAATTCGCAGCAGGCGTCTGCTAGATATTCAAA
This sequence comes from Symbiodinium pilosum, assembly GCA_905231905.1. Lineage (NCBI taxonomy): Eukaryota > Dinophyceae > Suessiales > Symbiodiniaceae > Symbiodinium > Symbiodinium pilosum. The sequence continues at coordinate 82,340 of CAJNIZ010014891.1, forward strand.
GGGGTGAGGGGATGAGGACGTACGATTAAGGTTAAGGGTTGAGGCTTGAGGCTCACGGCTTAAGGATTAGGTCCCAAGCCACACAACTTGCTCTACTTAGAGAAGCTACCATGGAGCCTCACGAGACGACCGTTATGCGACTGAGACCCAGACTCTCCGTCCAAGCCGCAATCCAACCTGCGTTGCATCGTGAAGCTCTGAAAACTCCATTGAGGGGTCCCTGCTGCTAGCGAGTGCAGAATCGTGATTAATAAGCCCCCTCCCTGTAGTGGGGAGTAGAATATGGATCCTAATATTTAGGCCCTCAAAAGGAAGGGGTTCATTAATCATGGTCTACATTAATGCGAAATTTACGCACAGGGCCTTTATGGATTCATAGCACTACAGGAAACTAGACAAACCTCTCATACAATCCCTATATCCTTGTTGGAAACGCCTAAACCATAGAGCCCCAATGAAACGGCACGAAGACGCTGCATCCTATAACCTCCAAGCCTAGCCCCAAAGCCCTAAACCCTAAACACATGAATCTGAAACCCAAGGACTGCAGATTGCGGGGATATGACAACGGCACTGGCAAGCTATCTTATAAGTTAGGCCATCTCGCCTTACAATACTTGATGCTGGGATGGGTAATGGGGGTCGGACTGGCCCCTGCGCGTCGGGCTCCTTTGGGGAGAGGGAAATGACACGACTTGTATACCCAGTCTCTGAGCTTCCAAAACACTACGACTTACGGTTTAAGGGAGACGGTCTAGAGACGGTCTAGTCATTGAAGAGGGCCTGTATGGGTTTCCATGTCAGACTTTCCCTTATCTGCAGGGAGGAGTTTATAGAGGCATGCGTGACCAGCTTGGCGAATGATAAGGGGTACCATATGCCCTCATCTACGAGTGCGCATGCGTGATCAGTCTACCGAGACTTCTAACTTGACTACTCTCCAGATTTAGTAGCATGATACGTGCGCAGTTGAAAGTTGTTCTAAAGGTCCTTGCAAAGGACGAACCACTGGGAATACACTTCCTTCAAAGAGGTCTCCAAATCGAGAAGGGACCCCTAAACCCTGTACCCTAAACCCCAAAGGGGGATCCAAATCGAGAAGGGAACCTACCTTCTGCCCACTTTGGGGACAGGTACTTGGAGGCCCATGGGACTTAGTAATTACGTATAACTGGGCCTATAACCCTACTTATAATCCTCCTAAATGCGCTTATAAAGGTTACCTCAATTATAAGTAGGGTTATAATCCCAGTTTTAAGTAATTACTAAGTCCCATGGGCCTCCAAGTATTGAACAGCTACCAGGTGACCTATCATCCAACCATACTGTTTCTCTAGCAAGCTGAAGCGAGTTGCCGCTCCAAATCTCAGCCTTGGTAAGCCCAAACCTGAAAAGCTGAACCCTGTACCCAACAACTAAAAGTACAGTCGTGCACCCTGCTCTAAGGGACCCTTAGGTTATCTTGGGCTCAATAAAAAAGACTGGTACCTGCTGTGGGCCTACCTGCTACTGGCTAGTCGGGGGTGGCGGGATGGGACAGAAGGACTAGCATGGGAGTCTGTGCAGAGATGCATTCCTTCTTGCGCCACTCGCCACCAGAAAACCCTACGCCCTCAAGGACAGACCAAGCAGGAAGGCAGCACCAAATAGATGTGGCGTTGGCGTCCACGCAGGGGCACAGCCTTCAGCTTAGCGTTCAGGGCACTGGGTTTGACAGGAGGTTTTTGCGGCACAACATGCAGGACCTGATTTTCAATGTACAGGCAGTATTGACGATGGAGCACCGAGTCAAGGCTTCACAAGGGTAATTAACGACCCTAGAAGTGAAGGTGTCCATTTCTGTACCGCCGCATGAAGAGGGCGGCACTATGCGCATGCAAGCATGCGGGACTCTGTGTTGGACCGTCTTTCAGGCTCCGGAAAAGGGTTGAACGCGGAGCATCTGCGCACATCCTCACATTCAAAAGGAACCTTCTCAAAAGTAGCCGTTCCTGCCAGGAGGGGTTACATCAGGCGAGGCCCTTTTTAAACCCACCTAACCAGTCAATCAGAAATTCAGAATTTCTATGCTCAGTAAGCCTTTCCCAAAGTTGAGGGCACACCGATTCTTTAATTGACAGTAAAGCATGAGAGTCACGAACATTGCCGCCTGCGGAGCAGGTGTGTTAATGCATAATGGAATGAACCTGAACGCCCTGTTCGAATTATTCAGACCCACACATTGAGGTTTCAAGTATAAGTGGAGCTTCACCCATTTCTGGCATTGATGTATGGCTGGTTTCATGGGGCCTTCTGGGAACTGCGGCCGGAGATTTCTTCCAGTGTATGATGGGCTGCCCTACTACTACTATGGCATCCCCCCCCCCCATATTAACGTCCAGCGTGTCCCTTAACTAGAATTATTTAGGGCTATCTCAGGGGGAGCCTACTATCGAGGAACGCACGAATCTAGGGGCCAAATGGTCCTGTGGTAGTTAAAGGAGCTTCCGATACTGCATCTTTCATACTGAACTCACATCCAAAGCTGTAAGCGCTGCATGCTGAGCTCAGCCTCCGGATAACGCGTGAGTTGTCCAGCATCGTTGTTGAAGTGCTGGGCGTAAGCCTTCGGGCTTTGGGTTTATGAGTTCGGGCGTCTCATCGCGGGCGGGTGATAATCCATGCAACAGACTGCCACCCAAATTGTTTCCTGTTTGGGTTTTGCGCTGCGGGCTACACCTCAACTCTCCACCCATGCTACCACAGTGTGATGGCATGATGAAACGTCCACTTCCCATACACTTTGGGTAGGCTGGGTCCCTGCTTACGAATTTACGTTAAGTTACTGTAATAAGAAAAACCAAAAATTCACCATCTACCCACATTATGGTGACTTAATTTAAGATACTTAACATCAACCCAGTAAAGGCTGACATGTATCCAGGGTCTCACCACTCACCAGAATTGCAGGCCGGGTGGGAGTTCAGGGTTCAGACTTGAGTTCTACTTGGAAGTCCATGGGACTTAATAACCACTTATAACTGGGCTTTATAATTTATAACCCTACTTATAATCCTCCTAAGTGGGCTTATAGGGGTTCCTCACTTGTAAGTAGGTGTATAAGCCCAGTTACACTAACTACTAAGTCCCATGGGCCTCCAAGTAGGGGTCTAGGCTCAAGGTTGAAGGATTGGAGTTGAGAAGTTCCAGAACGTGGGATTGAGGTTTACATCTTGAGATTCATGTAGAGGTCCACTACTTGGAGGGTCGTGGGGACTTAATAAGTAGGCTAATAATGGGGGTCAGTGGGGTTATTATGTTAATGGCTTATGGGGACGTTTTCCTACTTACTCAGTCCCCATGACCCTCCAAGTAATCAGAATAGGCACTGGGTTCATCCATTCTGCAAGAACCCAGATTGTAGGGGCACTGCAAGCACTTCAAGATCTCGTGGTTTCTGGCACTTGCTCGCGCTCTCTGGGCCAGTCCGTCTGCAAAGGGCACTACTTCTGGAAGTGTATACTCCTACCTGACTCCCAAAGTATGTAACATCACAACGTTTTGGGCTATTTGTAGGAGTATTGGGTCATTAATCCTACTGAAGAAGGACACATTAGGGAGAACCCTTAGCCCCAAACCGGCTGGATGGTGAACCTGCATCCCTGTGCAAATTGTTTACCCTTTGGTTGTCAGTTGTCAGTATGCTGCAGCAACGTAGCGGCCTTAGCATCATTGTCACCAAACATTTCGTAACACATCGCGGGGAGTCGCTGAGGTATCCCTAAGCCCTCACACCATAACGATAGGCATGGGTAGAGCCTTCCCTGGCCAGTGGGAATGAACTCGCAAAACTAGGCCACACTGAGAACAAAGCGGACAGCGCGGCGCATCTGACGCTGCATGACCTGAGCCGCGGGTGTGTGAGTGCTCCCGACAGGAATACTGCTACTCATAGCTTTGGGGCTTAATCAGATGCATGTTTCCAAAAAACAGGGCCCTTGTTGAAAGGAGTATTTTATATTGCGGTCTATACTGGGGCCCCCTATTTCCGGAAACCCGCATACTTGACACAAATAGTCGGCATAGCTACATCAGCCATTCAAGGTGCAGGTAACCCCAAAAGTAGGCAAAACAATAACCTCAAACCTTTAAACACAGCCCAAAAGGCCGTTATCTTACATACATTTTGGGTTCAGGTAATTATAGCAACGATGGAACTGCCCAAGCTTCAAGCTAAGGGTTTCATGCTTTTTCGTTGAGGGCCGGCTCCTGCATTTTCAGGCTGATAAGAAAAAGACCTGGTTGTTGGAAATGCCGACATAACTGCCAACAGATCGTCAAAGGGTGCTTATAAGGGTGTTACGGTCACCCGAGTTCACATATTATTCGATTTGAGATGTAAAGCTGCATTTACAGAGAGAAAAAAGCCTCCGGCAAGCGCGTTACTCAAAGAGTTCTGCAGTTTTTGGAATGTCAAAATGATGGCTTACAAAGGAGGGGGGGATCCGTTTTGTCCGTATATTCTACGTGGCACTTAGGACCCCTACTAAGGGTGAACCCTTAGGGACCTATAATAGGAGTATAAGGGAATCCCAAAAGGTTAAGGGTCTAAGGTCCAAGCTCAGTCAAGGTCGGACATCTTTGGTACATAAACGGGAGACCCCCACTTGGTCGGAAATACCCAAATGAGCTATAGTCTAAACCTCAAGTATCCCCCTCAATAACCCCTATAATTAATACGCTCCTATATAATAATCAGGAGTTGAGACTAAAGCCTACATGATACGCAATCTCTCCGAAATATGAAGACCGTTCTTCGTCTCTCCGCACTCAGGCAAGGGCCGGCGAACCAGTAACACATCGTGTTTTCTGGATCCTGCACCGTAAAACATTTGAAGAGGTCTCTGCGCTCTAGCACGGAACCCCAAAAGCGACCTGAACAAACAACTGTGCTTGGAACAGCTTAACTATTTATGCGTGACATGCTGCGTTGCGGGAGTTCTTTGGCCTCGCACTTTGTTGATCTGGCGAGCCTTAAGGCCTGAAAGCCCTTGAACTTAAGCTGTGGAGTGAAAAATGTAAGACCGTGGCCCTAAACACCATTCTGGGCAGCTACACAGATGGGTAATTAGCTCTCACATCTGTGTCTAAAAATACCAGGACCTTCGCATGAGGACCCTCAGCCGGAAAAGCAACATTGAGAAACCTGGATCTAGGGCTTAGGGTTTAGGGCCTTTTAGGGTTGTCATATGATCCCGTATGGTCACCATACATTCCTTGACCAGAAACGGACTTGAGAGATTCTTCAAATGAGTATATGAGCTATAGTCTAAACTCCTAATATCCCCCTTAATAAGCCCTATGACACTCCCCTATGTAATCCCCTATATAACCCCCTTGTAGGAGTTTAGAATATGGTACATATAGGCTACACCATCCCCAGCTTCCAGAGAGATATCCTAATAATCCAAACATAACCGCCGTAGTTTAGAGGGTTTAGGGTTTAGGGTTTAGGGGCTTCGGGCTTAGGGGCTTAGGGTTTAGGGATACCCTGTGCTGAGAAAAAACCGAAGATGAGGCTGAAAAGATCTTCAGCTGCCCTAAGCCCAGGACCTTGTGCCTCAAACTCTACATGCAAAACCCTAAACCCAACATCCTGAATCCTGAACCCTAACTCCTAGAACCGGAATCCTAAATCTTGTATCCTTAACTTAAGTCCTACACACAAAACCCTAAGCCCTCAACACTGTAAGCCTGGAAACCCGGAGAAAAACAACAGTAAAACAACACTCCAAGCTGTCCTTCGCAGGATGCCAGGGGTTGGGAGATCCGGCCTCAACACCTGCGTTTAGCGTTTAGGGCGGATTTAGGGATTTAGGGTGTAGAGTTTTGGGTTTAGGGTGTAGGGTTTAGGGTATAGGGGAGGTTCGGAAAGCGCGAGTAGACATGTGTGCCTAGGATTTTGGGGTTAGGGTTCAAGGACAGGGTTTTAGGTTTAGGGTTCAGGATTTAGGGGTTCAAGTGCTCACTGATGGAATGATATTTGAGATCTGGGATGTAACAGTTGTAGTTCGGGTCTTGCGGAATTGTATGACTATGGGGTACTTGGACCCTCAGGTCCACAGTTCAAGGCTTCAGGTAAAAGGTTAACCTTTTGGAGTTCTGGGTTTTGAGTTTTGCTTTTGCGCTGTGAGGTTAAGGTTAAGGTCTTTTCTGGTTTCGGGTGAAGAGATGGGGTCTGCGGCTTCATTCGAGGTTTGGGGTTCAGGCTGTGGAGATTTGAGTTTAGGATTCATGCACCAGGGCTTCTTTGAGTTCGTAAACGGTCTGAAATCCACAGACATCCCCCCTGAAGCCTTTGAAAACCAGTTCTTAGGCACTGTTGCCGGGGTATCAGGGTTTGGGATTCAGGGTCAAGGAATTTGAGGCAGGGTTTTGGGGTCCGGGTTTTAGGGTTTAAGGGCTCATCTGTGGAGTTGGAGGCCAGACGATGTACACTTACCCTGAGGCCCTGAAGATCCCCAAGGTGATGTGCTTTATGTCCCAAAACGGAGCATCTCGTAGCTTGTGGTACGTACCCAAACACGTTGAAGTTTAGGTACCTGGGACCGCTTAGCTTAGAGTTAGGCTCGCAATTTGTTTGTGTGCTTTATGCTAGTTTGGCTACGTAGAAAAGAAACTGGAAACTGGTATCTTGTAGCTGGTCATCAAATTCCTGAAGATCCCCCAATCTTCCCTTCTAGAAGTCTAGGGGCCTTAAATGATTTCTGCAAAGGACCTTCAGATCAACGCTCCGACATGGGGAATGAACAAGAAAATGCAAACTACTGTTGATAGTTATAACGCTGCAGGACCTTAAGATACTCAGGTACCCTCATTCCAAAGGTAAGGAGGTAATGTAGACCCGTGATTAATCAACCGCCTCCTATTTTAAGGGCTTTAGCATTAGGATCCCTATTATAATCCCTATTACGGGGAGGAGGTCTACATTAATAGAGTCCTGCAGGATCTTTAGTATCCACGATGTTTACGGGCAGGTGTGGCTTCCTAGACCTAAGCCTCAAAAGACTGGGTTTAGCGTGTAGGCTTCGGTTTTAGGGTTTAGGACTTAGGGTTTCGAGTTGAGAATTCGGAGCTTGGGGTTCACAATTTGGGGTCCTGCGGTTGAGGCTGAAAATCCTACATGACTCTGCATGCTCTAAACTGTGGGGAATACAGGAGTGTAGCAGCGAAAGGTAAGGGAGGGTTTTGAGTACCAACGGAACATTAAACTCTAAGTCTAAATCCCTAATCCAGACACTCTAGATCGTCGGCCCAGCGACCGAAGCAAGTGCTGTGGAGACCGGAAGACGTCCTTTGTCATCAGGTGCTTTTTTGCTAAGCCTCGAGGGTTTAGGGTCAGAGTTTGGGAAAACCCTGAACCCTAAACCCTGTTGTTTAAGGTTTAGGGAAAGAATGGTTTGGGTGTACAGTCGTAAAGCCCGTTTGCTGCTAAGGGTTCAAGTCAGTTCAGGCCTTCGTTTGTAGCTGCGGCTAGGATGTACCAGTCAGAATTTGCGTCGGGCTTAAATGGAACAGTTTGTACATGTCCGGAACCCAGAATACTCGGAACCCCAAACCCTAAATCCTCAGCCCTAGACCGCGCGACGTAGACTTTTATCCCCGCTTGGGGAGAGTAGCAACCATAGCAACGCTACCCGAGGAATAGTTGCATAATGAGTTTTCATCCCATAACTTGAGGGTTCGAATTCCTGAGGGGATGCAACTTGGGAACCCCTTTACGGCCAGATTGCCCATGGACTTAGAAGGGAGTTGCCTAAAATTAGGGGTACCTTTTTGGGGGTCTCAAGGACTATAGTACTTTGGGGCCCCTAAACCTTAACCCTAAACCCTAAACCCTATTTTGGGGTCCCCCTATTTAGGGAAACTACCAGGTCCCTAGGGTTCTGCTTCAGGAGTCAGTGCTGTAGGCGCGTCTGTAAGGAGTTAAAGCGCGCAAGCCAGGGAGTTTCGAGGGACATGTAGGGTTTAGGGTTTAGGGTTGGGGGTATATAGGGGTATACAGATGTGTACGGCGTATAGAGGGCCAGGGGTATAATCATGAGGAATGCAAAAAGCATGCTGAAGCCGATTTGAGACATCCTATACCAATCTGGGACCATAATTTTGGTAACTAGCTAGTATCTCTCTGACGCCCTGTGACCAAACACAACACAAAGCTCCAGTGCTCCAGATCCCGACAGCGAATCTGAAATAAACTTTTCAGTGGCTGAATCACTAATACCCTAATACCTTACTACCCTAGACCCTGAATCCTCAACCCTATGCTGAGAACCGAACTGAAAAACAGCCCTATATAACCCCTGTATACCCCCTATATAACCCCTAATAACGTTATATAGCCGCCGTATAACCCGTATATAACCTCTATGTAAGCCCAGGCGTCAGTGCGTTGTCTAGACCACGTGCAGTGTTGGGCCAACAAGCCTGCAGCATTCTGGCTGAGGCGTTAGGGGCTTAGGGTTCAGGGATTTTTGGGTTAGGGGGTTAGGATTTAGGGTTTAAGGTCTAGGGCTTTAGGGTTTGGGGGTTTTGGGGTTGAGGGGCTTGGGGCTTAAGGGTTGAGGGTGTAGGGTTAGGGGTTTCGGGTTTAAGGCCCTACTTGCTGGGTGTTAGCCGGAAATAGAAGGATGTATCCCTCGAGCACTCCAAAAAAACGTGTATTCCCATGTGGCTTCCATTCCTTCATTCCCCACTAACAACCCTGAACGCGGGGAGGGGGTAAAGATGTAATTAGGGGGTGCTGGTTGACGCATATACCCTATAGGGAATGTTGAAGGATAACGGTGCATGAGATGAGAGTGTCCGAACATGCACATTGGGTAGCCCTATCGCTAAACGGCTGTAACCATGGTACCTACATTGGACCCCAAAGTCTATAATCATTAACCACTGTGGACCCTTTGGAGCCATAGGTAATGATAAAATAATGTTCTCAGTACAGTTGTACCTGGAGCCCGAAGGGACTTAGTAACTACTTATAACTGGGATTATAACCCTACTTATAATTGGGGTAACCCCTATAAGCCCATTTACGGGGATTATAAGTAGGGTTATAAGCCAAGTTATAAGTGGTTACTAAGTCCCATGGGCCTCCAAGTAATCCTAAACCCTGAGTGCTTAAGCCCTAAACCGTCAAACCTAAACCCTAAACCTTAATCCACAAATCTGGGCCTCCAAGTAGCCTGTAAGCATTTGCACAAGGACCCTACTTTAAGACATAACCGGGTGGAATTCTTGGATTCAAGGTTGCACAACTCAGATGGCTCCGAAGCCAAGGTCAACAGCTAACTGTTTAGGGTTTAGGGGTTTAGGGTTTAATTAGGGTTTAAAGTGGTCAGAAATGTGTCATTCAATGCAGGGCCAACGACATACGACCTGGTGGGCACTAGAGAATAAGGGAATGGATCCCTCTAGTAATCCCCCATATGAGCCCTGGACTACAGGTATAACAGCTTCCGTAAAGGTTCCCCCTGAGCCCTCTATATCTCCCCATCTATGTCCGCCCCCAACCCCACTGTCATCCCAAAAACCATTTCAGATACCCTATGTTTAAGGTATTAGGTTTAAGGTTTAGGGTTTGAGCACCCGAAGCCCAAAATCTACGAACCCCAAAATTTGCTGTAGCTTACATTTCTCCCCTCCCTACATTATGCATCAAGGATTTTTGAACCGTTGCTTGATTCTAATTACCCATGGATGCTTTCCACAGAGCGGTTGCGTGAATACAACGATTTGGGGTTTAGGGCTTGTCACAATAATGTGGATATACGGGGATGCTTTAGAATAATCCCTACGGGTCCAAGTCCCTAATAAGCATATACTTACCCAAAACCAACACTATGAATAATTACTACTATATTACCCAAAACCCAAGTACCTAATTGTTGGGTACATGGACCCTTTGCGTTTATAAGGATCCACTCCCAGAACCCCTTAAGCACCAGAACGTACTTGTAGGCTATCGGTGTTCGAGGTAGGTCTTCGATCTGAAGGAAATGTACGGAGACTGGGCATTTCAGTCTACTTGGACAGGAGAACGCGTTTAACGTAGTAGGGATCTGAATAAATGAGGCAAGTCTTCCGATACTTTTTTTTTTTTTTTTTTATTCTGGCTGTACAGGAGTTCCTCGCACAAATAAACTAACCATGCCAGCTAGGGTACTAAGCATATGGGAGTTTCCCTAAATTACTGTTCCCAAAATGGGAAATTTATATAGGGCCCCGTATTATAATGGGAACCCAAATATAGGACCCCGTATTATAGGGAATTTAGACCAATACCCATATGCCAACCTTTGGTCAGTCTCCAAGACCACGATATCTGGAAGCGACAGGCGGAGACGCTGATGGTATGATATTGCTGGGCACAATCTCCATAACACCGGCTGAGATACAGGCTACATTTACATTGCAACTGATTGGGTGTAGATATGCCCGCAAACCGGGAGTTCGGTTTCCCATCTAACCTCAAACATAGCCGTATGGGCCCAGGGGCACACAATACCTGTATACTTGAACTAAACCTGTACTGCAATTGCTATTAAATCCTGAAGGTACCCTAAACCCAAACCATCCAACATCTGAGATCCAGTCTAGACCCTGAAGCCCAGATTCAGTCCGAACTGGGTCTAGAGTCTAGGGTTTAGATATACCACTGCGCTTGGAACCCTACTCGTACTCCCCTAACTGGATTTATGAGTACTGTCAGTCTCAACCCCCCTTGATGCAAGCAAAGGTTTTGTTAATCTACAAACCAACAGGCGCATTTAACAAACACCACAAATTTTTCCCACTTCGATACCTGCTGTTGGTGCGGGCGCTTGGAAGCCCACACTACGGGACCCAAATTTCGAGAGCCATTTGCATACTTTCCATCACGTTCCGACATAACCACGCCCACATGACCATCATATAATCCCAGAACCATCAACAAATTGACCCCCTCCCCCGCTTTTGAATTATGTGATTGCCTAGATGAAATGAATACCGCTTTGGGATACTCTAGGCACATAGTCGGTAGAAGATAACATCCTGCCTGATCAGTCTGCCAGGCGTCTACATTATTGGTAGACATTATTGGTAGTGGCAGCGGTACCTGTATTTGTAACTTCACTAGGAATAGTACCCTAAGCCCTAAATCGTGTGGGTACTGGAAGAACTAGATACCCTGGGCGGCCTCTGTGCAAGCCATCCCATTTGCCGTGCACACGGCATCGCAGTTCTCATCCTTCAGCTTCTCTGGTCTCTCCGCTGTTACTATCACGATTATCTTCGATGACTGCGTTATACTCCTTTATCTAAATCTCCTAGTACTGCTGCTGCTGCTACTGTTATTACTATTTACTACTACTACTACTACTGCTACTACTACTACTACTACAACAGTGCCGGCTCTGTTTAAGAAAACATTGGTTAAGAAAATCAGTGCTCTGGATTTCCTAAACATATGCATTTTCACTGCCCCTTCTAGCTAAGAAAATGAGTGCCCTCTGACGTTCGGACCTTATTTTCTTAACTTTTGGGCTGCCTTGCAGCTCTGGGAGTCAATGCTGTTGTTT
>CAJNIZ010014891.1:95792-110281 GCA_905231905.1 Symbiodinium pilosum
CCTTTTGGGGCGTCCCCATAATAAGGATTGTCGTATTTTGGGGTCTATATTGGTATATTGGGGTCCCCTTATTTAGGGAAACTACCAAATAATTACCAATATCATTTTGAGGTCCATTTGAAATACCATAGACCATAATTATATAAGGAATATGGAACCATAATATTGGCAATCATTTAGGTCGCTATATTAACAGGGCCAAGTGGGTTTAGATTTTTTTTGGCCGAATGGAATTGAATGCTTGCGGTTGGCTGGGGCAGCTTGTTGTAAGCAAGCATCTGGTGCCTTTGTCCAGGCCATCTAGGCCGCAGACCCCTTAAACCCAGAATCCTAAGTCTTATAGACCAATCCATATGATCCAGATCCTATACCCTAAACCCTGAACACTACACTGACAGCAACACCACCCCGTGATCCTGGGTCTCTGCATTTCTGCTTTGGGTGCCCGACGTTCGGAAGGCAAAAGCCCAAAACAAACAGAACCTCAGATTTGAGGAAAGTACGGCCAAAGATGTAGGACTTAGGAGTGAAGGGCTATGTATGCTTGAGGAGTCCTAGATAGGAATGTCGGGACTGTGTGAGATTCTGAGCACTTGCCTTAGCTTTCTGGTTGCTGTGTCAGCCTCACAGGACGTCGGGAGCAGAATCTTCAGCGTTCGAGCACCAACTGTTGATGAAGGAAATCTACCATCACCAACTAATTAAGCTAAGCAGGGTCAACCTTTACAGTAGTTGGTCTAGGCCTAGCCCTAAACCCTAAACCCCTATAAACCAAAGCGGTGCGCAACTCACCGACAAGCCTTGCTACCTTCTTCTTTAGCTCAAACCTCATGGCCGAACCCCCCCCAACCCTTAACCCGAGCAACCTTACCCAGGGGCTCTTCTGTAGTTCCCTTGGGAGTTTAGGGGTTAGGGTTTTCCTTTTTGGGTTTGTTATGTTTTTGGTAAGGGAATATCATATTCATATACTATCCACAAAGGAAAAACACTGGAGGTTCTGGGCAAACCCTGCATTTCAAGCCAGCTGGACCACTCTCTCCAAGTTCTCTGCAACTAGTGCAGCAGACTGCATCGGAAGATGCATTTCCCTTAACCCTGAACCCTAATTAGCGGCTTCCAGTTCTTTATCACTTACGAAAGTCCTTATCAATGCCCAGCTTGCGAAGACCCATCACTAATCCAAGTTGGGCCCCTGAGGGACATGTATACATATATATATATATATGCATACATATACATATACATATATATATATATACATATACATATATACACATACATATGTATATATATATAGGGATGTAGAGCGTTCACACATACATATGTATATAAATAGGGATGTAGAGCGTTCAGGGGTCCAAGTCGGAAGTGATGGACTACTTGGCATTTTGGGGAATAGCAGTTCTAGTGCAGACTTTGGGAAAGTCTATGACTGTCTGGTAGTTGGACCCATAGGTCAAATCAAACACTCAGATACTCACGCTCGCCAGAAACAAATCTCAAGCTTGTAGCGGCAGGCTTCACAACTGACATGGGGCTCAAGTGGTCCAACCCTAAGCCCTAAACCCTAAACCCCTAAACGGTAAACCCGAAACCCTAAAGCCGCCGTTTGGCACTTCAGCTTCTCGCGCTCGTAACAAAATGCCCAACTGCCAAGGATCCAAGTGCCAAACTCGTTTGAGGAAGCTGTACATCCTCATGTAATCGTATTGGGCCTAATGAAGCAGTATAGGTTCTAAGTTGAGGATAGCTATGCTGTCTATGAGAGGAAGACGAGGAAACCTGTGCCCTAATTTGTCAGGCATCTGCTTATATGGGCACCTGGGATTTGAGTCTCACGTGTATCGATTTCAGCTTTGAAGAAAGCATGCGTCCCTACAACCAGGAGTGGGGCAATCTGGCCTCACAAGGCGGTGGAAGGTCGTGCTTGGGGGGTGTATGCCATAACCAGTAAGGGTATATAGGGGGATTGCGCATACTAGTCATTTACAAAAATATATAACGGGACCATATTCAATAATCTCCAATAAATCAACAGTGACAACAATCAGCATCACTGATTGAAACTTAAGGCGCGCAGTTAGCAGCTATACAGACGTTCATGCCATTCCTTCACAGTCCAGCATACAACATTGAAAGCCCACCCTGACAAACCTCAAAACTGCTGTTGATACTCAAAATCCTACAGGCTTGATTACACTGAACTCTCCACATGGGCAGGGTTCCCGAAATTAGGGTTATATACCTTCTGGGGCGGGGGTCCCCACAATAAGGATTATACGAATTTAGGGTCTAAATTGGGGTGCCCCTATTTTGGGATAGCACCATTTGTCACAGGGTACAACGTACCTAGGGTCATGCAGGATGTCTAGCATCCACCATAGAACAAGGTCTCTGAGCCGCCAACACGACAAGCGAGCCATGCCGAGTGCTCAGCATGCTACTACAGTTGGCCCCCCAGAAGGGTTTATGGTCCTTAGGGTTTAGGGTTTAGGGGTTTAGGGTTACTTCTTGGAGCCCTAGACTCAGCTTTTACCCTCCGGTCCTAGGTCATACCTAAGACACAATCTTGATGGTCCCGCTTTTGTAGGAAAACACGCAGACTCTTTGGAAGGACCCCGGAAACTTTTCTGGGGCGACCCTATGATAGGAATATCTTTTGGTGCATCCATTATCAATGTAGTACCTTGCCTTTGGGAAGTGCCCATTTCAACTGTTGCCTTGTTGGGTGGCAGGCATTGGTTAAGGGATATCTGCACTTGTCCGTGTTGGCTAAACAGATTTGAGCATACAACTGCCTCCAAGCCAAAGCAGCAAGATGGGCAGCAAGGGGAAGCGATTGGGAGCGCGATCAGGCCTACTGCTGTCAATGGACAAAATCCTGCAGGAACACATACACCATTGGCGCCAAGGTGCTACAATTGGCGCAGCACGTGAAACCCTCACCACTGAACCTTAAACTCCACACCCCAACCCAAGAGCAGCACACTTAGGGTCATGCCGGATATTGTCCCTCCGCAGTATTAAGTAGGGCGAATGGGCTGCTTAGGACAACAAGTCCCCAAGCAATCTCAGGGCGGAAAAAGCAGCTAAGGACGGTATAAACAGGGAGATCTTCAACATAAGCCCTTCACTGCAGTGGCCTACCTAAACCCCCAAAAGTATGTAAAATAATAGCCCAGAACCTGCAAAAAAAGCCAAAAAAAACAATAAATCTACACATTTTAGGGGTCCAGGTATTAGCTAGAGTAGAGTTTTGGAGAACTAAAAATGGAAAAGTACATGGACATGACATGGAAGCTGGATTCATTTTGGGGTTGATGAGGATCGTGCTGTGTGTTGCCTATTTAAACAAAATAGGATTTTGCGGTACATTTTATAGTTCGCACATAAGGAACCCCAGCTATCCCATTCATCAATCTACTTACTAACACCCCTGTGAGCCTGAACCCTAAATCTTTATACCAAGTGCACCTGAACCTCCAAATGAGCTGTAGTCATAACTCCCAGTATCCCCATTAATTCCTCCGATAGTAGTCTTCTTTGTAATTGTTCACTATATAGCTCACTTTAAGGAGTTTAGCCTATAGCTCAAATAGGATCCTCTGAGCATCACCACTGAAAAACACGACATCTTTTAAAACATATCGCTGGTGCCCAGTGCTCCCTATTGATTATATAGGGCTTAAGGTTTAGGGTGACGCCATGGGTTCTCCAGACCACCCCCACATGCTAGCCTCCTCTTGGGAGGCGGGTCTAGTAGGGTTTAGGGTTCAAGGTCTAGGGTCATTATGATGCCTCCACGCACTCAGCCAGCGGATAAACGTAACCCTAAAGGTCAGAAGGTCCCAAAGTACCAACCCCGAACTATTGAGTACATGGGCCCTCTAATTCAAGGTACGTCTGCTCTTTCACAACCGAAGCTCTACTTGACAGTTTCTAGAAATACGGGGACCTTTATACAAACCCTGAAAGACTAGAATCCTTATTATCAGGATCCCCACCAAGCGAGTACCCCTAATTCGGAAACCGAAACCCTCCATAACCCCTAATATATCCCCGATAGCCTTTTAAACAGGTACCCTTGTTTTGGGAAACTCCCACGTCTTTCTGGCAACATCCTGGAATCTGGCTTGTCCGCCGTGCCTAATTATTTAGACTTCCTTGGGCGACTGCGGTGTGCCAAGGTTTACTTGGAGGTCCGTTGTACTTATAACCTACCTAGTAACTGCAGTTATAATCTACTTATAAGTCCCATAGCTACAGTTACCCTCAATATAATAGGGTTATAACTACAGTTACTAAGTAAGTTACAAATGCAACAGACCTCCAAGTAGGCTTCAGGGGTGGATACGACAGATCCTATATGACCCTAAGTATCTGAAACCTTGGAACTATCCATAGTCGCCCTGCCTTAAGTAGATAGAGTATGGCATTGGGTATTGTATAATAAGATCCCTATATACCCATATTCTATCTACTCAAGGGGGACTATATCATGATACACGACGGTCATGCAGGATCTGTTGTGGCGACAGAAATTTCCAAACGCTTCAGGCGTTGAGTGTCCTTTGCCCAGGGCTCTCTCAACTAAACGTGGCTACCTGACCCTTGCACGTGTCAAGGTTTAGGGTTGAGGGTGCCTCCCATAACCTGGGCCTTTGGAGGGATCTGTGGCCTATATTCAGGTTCTCTGTACCCCCCTGCAAAACAACTCAAGTCAAGGACCTTCCCGACGGAAAAATAGATCAAGTTCTTAATTGCCAACATCCCAACATATCCAAACATGCCCGTATATGTCGTTCTATAATCCTTAGATCAATCTGTTTAGAATACCCGTATACTCCTAACAAAGAGGAGAAGGCAATCCACAATCCACTGCTTGGCATCTAGGACAGGGGCTGTTCAGGATGCGGGGTGGTAAGGAGATTTCAGGTGCGGTGCTCTTTTGAGAACTCCCATTCGTCCTCAAATTATTGTGCACGTTCCTCAAAATCCCTATACTCTCCTGATAATCTTTGATGACCCTAAACCTAAACCCTAATGCAGGGGATTGCAGGGGTTCCCTAATTTCAACAGTCCTCAAATACTCCCTAAACCCGAAAACCCTAAATCCCTGCAGACTTTTTGAATGCCATCGGCACGCCCCCCTTGAAGGGGCTGCTGATCATCAGAAAACTGGCTTCGAAAGGCTTCTCGGGCTTAGGGTTTTAAGGTTTAGGGTTTAGAGTTTATAAGGTGTAGGGTTCGGGGATTTGGGGCTTTGGGATTTGGGTGTAGTGGGTTGCTGATGGGTTCAGGGCCAATCTCCAGTGCTTCCATTCTGCGGCGGGCCCATTTTAAGTAAGCTTACTCAGTGTAGGATGAAGCTGGCTTGCATCTCGTAAGCACAGTCAGAGATTCTACTTGGTTGTTGCAAGCTTGTAGAGTTGCGTTCGTCTGTCCGCATTGACTAGAGGCTGTACTGCTAGATGTGCCCACAAAATATGCAAACTTTGAGAAAACCTCACGCGTGCATGCGCGGTGCTATGCGGGGGCCGAATTAAGGTGCTGTAAACTTCATCTTCACTGAACCCTTAACCCTAAACCCTCAACCGTAAGCCCAGAAACTTCATTTCCTAAACCCAAAGGCCAGAGCCCGGAATCCTATAAACCTTTCTTGCACCCCTATTTCATGTACATATTTGTCTCTTGGGCTGTTTCAGGGGTTTGGGTCCATTGTTTTACCTACTTCGGCGGTTTAGGTAAGCCATTCACCCTTGCGTGTGCTGAGTAGCTCCCCTAAACCCTAAACCCCTAACTTATCTCAGCTTGGGGGTTTATGCCACAGACAACCAGAAGCTTACTGGTACATGAAAGAGATTGGGGAATGAATATGGATACTGTGCTACAGAAAAAAGGAAAATAGGTCAAACGGGGCCTACAGCCTAGGGCCTTTTCCGGCCTAAGGGGTGTATGTGGCGCTTGCACAGTAGGAATCCACACCCGCAAATGCGCTTGAGCGCCAGAATCCTGTCTGAAAACAAAACTAGGCCTCAAGCTCTTAAATCATACAGCCAACACCAACCCCCCCTCCCTCCCCCCCCAAAAAAAAACGAACACTAAACTCTGAACCCTAAACTCTGAGCCTAAAGATGCGAGAACCTTAGCTGTAAGCCTCCAGTTCCATGCCCTTTTGACCCACCCTCAAGCTCCTCAGCTCTAAAACGCAATTAATCATACCCTAAGCCCTAACGAAGCCCCTAGGGCTTAGGCTTTCGGATGTAGGATTTAGGTTGGGTTATTCCCCCTTACAGTAACAGTTACCACAACGGGTAATAGGAATTGTAATAACCCCTTAATAAGGCCCCCTTTAAGGACAATTACTGGGTAGGGGAATGACCCAAGATTTAGGGTTTGAGATTTAGGCCTAAGCCTCAAGCTCGCCTAAGACCCAAGGCAGAGCCCTTCCACTGGCCCAAAGGGTCCATGTACCCAATAATGAGGTCCCTTTAAAAGGGATATACGGGGACATATTAGGGATACATTGGGTTTAGGGTTTAGGGTCCATGTACTCAAAAATTAGGTACTTGGGTTTTGGGTAATAGTAATCATAATGTTGGCTTTGGGCAAGACCCTCAACCCTAAACCCTAAACCCTATATGATTATTAGGTACTTGGACCCTTGGGGTAGCTCATAGCTCAAAGCTACGGCTTTGAGAAGAGAATGCCTGTCTGTCCTCAGGCAGCACAATGGGGCGCTGCGCGGCTTGAGGCTTAAGGGTCTAGAGTTTAGGGGTTTAGGGTTTAGGGTTCGGGGTGATACACGTATCATTTTCAGACACTCCCAGTTAAATGTGTCGAGAAAGGTTCAGGTAGGGTCGGGTAAACGTCCCTGAGGGTCCAACTAAGGAAATGTTAGGGCTTCACGCGCCCAAAACCAATCAAATTATCAGTGTATTTGGGTCCCCAAACCCCATTACCTTCAGGGTACGTATAGGGTCCAGGGCCCCGGCCAAGGGTCTGGCTTTAATGTTATGAGTTTGGAGGTAAGGTTGCTGCGTATGCGCTTGAAGCGTTGGACATGGTTGCGGACTCTTATAAGCCCTAAACCCTAAACGGTTACGCCTTCAAAGTTCAAGGACTGACCTCTGCCCTGTAAGGATTGCAAGACAAAGTAAACTCCTCTCGGAACATCAGGGTTTAGGGTCTGGGGTTGAGAAGCCCCAGCCATTTCTACCAACCGCTGTATACTGTATATTGGGGTACATCAGACCCTGAACCCTAACCCTAAACCCTAAACAAGACAAACAGCGGATGCATCCACCTTATACCCTAGAAAT
Organism: Symbiodinium pilosum; assembly: GCA_905231905.1. Classification (NCBI taxonomy): domain Eukaryota; class Dinophyceae; order Suessiales; family Symbiodiniaceae; genus Symbiodinium; species Symbiodinium pilosum. Next base: position 103,115 of record CAJNIZ010014891.1, read on the forward strand.
CTCACACTCCGTGGTGCATGGTGCAAGGTGCTTTGAGGATGTTTCCTAGACAAGGGTACGCATTGGATTCAGGGTCTAGGGGGTAAGGTCTTTTTGGAAGGTTCATAGGACTTAGTAGCTACTGATAACTGGGCTTATAACCTACTTACAATCTCCTGAATGGACTTATGTAGATTGCCTTGAGTAAAGTTAAGAGCCATTAGTAAGTTATACGTAGTTACTTACTCCCGTGACCATTCAAGTATCCCCTGAGGGGACACTCACAGATCGCTAAACTCCAAGCCCGTGCGTGCAAAATCGCCCAAAGTGAAAGTTTCAACATTAAAGTTTAGAATTTAAGGTTTTTCGTCCAACTTAAGTAGATATAGTATATGGGGTTTATGGGGATCTTAGTATCGTATCCCCAAAGCCATATTCTAGTTACTTGCGGGGGACTATAGGGTCCTAACCTCTAAAACCTAAATGCCGGAAATCCATGCATGGCAGCGCATCCTAGTGAGGTATGCTTACAGTCATCGGTGTGTGTATATGTATATATGTATATACAGATACATATATATATATATATAGGTATTTGGGGTTTCCAAACATGGGACTATACACTCAGGACTACAGAAAGAAATGGAAGGCCTCTACGTACGGATGCGGTAGGAACAGTTTAAAGAAACTCTCATTCTCCGTCATCATGCTTGCATCTATTTGCGCTACCTCAGCATGCTCTTCCCAGGACCAGAGTAAACCCTGCATACGTATGTGGACTTTGCGACCGAACTGCAAAGTGGTTTCCAAGGTTGCCATGAAGCACTAAGAGCCCGTGTAGGTGCCCCGATGTGCATTTAGGGTCTGGGATTTAGGGGTTTAGGGTTTCCGGCTTCAGAAATAACTGCCCGTATGGAATTCTACAAATCAAGGGGGGGAAAAACACACACACGGTTTTTAAGATAAACAAGGGAACCCAAGATGTGCAGCGGCTGCCCTCTGTTTCTTCTTGGAACCTTCCCCATAATCCCTTGACCCTTCAGCTGCAACCGTCAAACCCGCAAGCATGGAATCTTGCTCGGAAACAAGAACAGTTTCCACAAATAGCGGGACCCAAATGTGGACCCCAAATTATTAAAGTCCTCATTATACGGACACACCCAATGTGGTAATCCCTCATTTTGGGCAACCCCCCAAATGGAGTGAAGAAATAGACGCGAAGGGAACCATACTAGTTCCCACATGCTTCAGGATCTCCTAATCCACAACATGTCCAGCCTCAGCATCATTTTTCTTGCCCCCCTAAACAAAAACAAACAACTTGCAGAGCATACATGGCAGTTTCCGGAAGTGGGTGGGCCACACACACAAATCACAACATGCAAGAACCCTTACCATAGGAACCCCTAAAAACGGAACCCGACTTCCCAAATCACCTACAGTTGATGGAGGCAATCTTGCACGACTTAGGATCCCACAAATACTGCAATTATTGGGTGTATACAATGTAAAAGGTGGTGCAAGATTTCCTCCATCCACAGTAGTAATCCTAAACCCTAAACCCTAAACCCTAAATCGCCAAAGGCATTTCCCTGCAGCTGAGCCACTCCATATAGCATGTCCATACCTGCTACAGATTGTCATCCCATCATCTGTGTTCATGGGTTCCTCTAAGGGATTTGGAACCCCAGTAGAAATTATAATCTCAGCTAAACATTAGGATTATTTTCCGGAACCTTGTAGGTTCCCCTGCTTCTCCCCCCAACTAACCACCTCCCCCAAGAGTTCCCCTGTTTGTGGATACTTCGGGCTGCTCATGGCCAATTGACGGGGAGCCTAGAGAGGTAATACATTTAGGGTTTAGGGTTTAGGGTTTAGGGGGGTTCCTAAACCCTGAACTGCGCTTGTTTCTTGGTTGGTGGATTGGGTCTTGAGCGAGCTTGGAGGAAACCCTAAACCCTAAACCCTAGGGGACCTCTTGGAACCTTGTGGCGTTTCCTTGGCCCGGGCTAGCCCGTGTCTGGGACGCACCGTTTAAAGTTTACCCAGGGGCTCTTATGTAGTTCCTTTTTTGCGGTTTAGGGTTTAGGGTGTAGGGGTTTGAGGGTTTTCTAAGGCATAATAATATACTAATTACTCGATAAGGAACGACATTGAAGGTTACGGGTATGAACCCCGCTTGACATTCGCCCTCCCCCAAACTAACATGAGCTATGTCTAACTCCTAGCATCCCCCGTAATAACCCCTACAATTCTCCGCTTGTAATTCTCTATAATCCCATATATAACCTCCTTTAAGGAGTTTAGACTACGGCACACACGGACTCTGGAAAGCGGTCCTTCCAAAGACATTTGTCGGCTTCCTGTTGACTTACATGTTCCTTTCAGGGCTAGATTCCCCCTTAAGTACATAGAATATGGCTTTGGGTATCTTATAATACATTCCCCATATACCTCATATTCTATCTACTTGAGGGGGATTATGGATTCTAGATCTGTGTATTACACAACACTGGTGCTATGCATAAGAAAACCGTACGACAACTTGGGTATTCCCTGGTTGTAACTTGGGTTGTTCCATGCCACGTTTGGGGAAGAGCAATGTTCAAGAGTTTAGGGTTTAGGGTTTAGAGTAAGGGCATAGGGTGCCAAGTACTGGATATGCAGTCTGTAATGGAAGTCAGTCGGCGGGTCTATGTATGCCCCCATGTAAACCCCAATAGACTATGAGGATTGCGGGAGGTACTCCCAAACTGCTGACCCTAATTACTTCTGGGCATGTTTACCCTTCAAACTGTTGTTTGTGGCACCCGGGGTCTCTAGGAAACAAGTAGCAATCGAGGGTATGTCTCAAACACCACAGTTCAGATTTCATGGATTCGTGCAGGCTCTTGCGACAGATTGACTTCTGTCTGCTATCGGGAAAGCAAGACACGCAAGATCTCCCAACAAACTGTTGAGCTGTCTGGCATCAAACTATCGGCTACAGCAACTTCATAAAGACACGTGTCAAAACCAGATTCAAAGAGCCACTGAAGTCTAATAGAATAACCTAGCCTCTCAAAAAAGGTAACGACACCGCACACGGGTCTAGGGCCGTGAGGACTCAAGTACTCAACAATGTTGCACTCAATTTTGCTCAGAGACCTTCTTTAATGTGTTTTCGCCGCCGCTTATTCAGGATCTGGCCATTGTTGAGAGGGTCCTGTTTAATGTGTTTTGGTTTTGGGGCCCTAAAATACGGGACCGATTCCAGACCATCCCTTTTAAAATCATCTCCGAGCCCTCCTGGGGCCCTCAGTGCCGGGGGACCCTGATTCAGTCTGATTTCTATTTTGCAAGGGGCCCTATTGTTAGGGGGGCGGCCCTAAGATTTAAGTGAGTCCGACATTATTCATATACTTTCCCAAAACCTATACTATAACCTTTGATATCCAAATCTCATGTACTCAAATATTGGGTACTTGGACTCTGGGGGCAAGCTCAACCGGCCCTAAACCGCAAGCCCTCTAAGGCACGCAGCCTAGAACGTCATTTGTCTGGCTAACGCTCGGTGCGTACGGTTTAGGGTGTAATTTCTAAAGGCAAACTAAACAACCTCAAATCTTGGACCCTAGACCTAGGACCTAGGTTCAAGGCAAAAAAGAGGCAAGGCCCCTAAACCCTAGACCCTAAGCCCTAAACTCAAAACCCAGAACCCTAAACCCTTAGACCCAAGCCCTGAACCCTAAACTTTAAACCCTGCACCCTAAAAACCCTGAACCCTAAACCCTAAACTCCAAACCCTAAACCGTAAACCCTGAACCCTAAACCCAAAACCCAAATACCTAAACCCTGCTAAACCCGAGCACCTCCGCCTTTGCCGAAATTGCGAGGCAAGAACCTCGTGGGACTTTGGCTGTACAGCGCAGTTTAGGATTTAGGATGTAGGGTTTAGGGTTGAGGATTTAGGGTCAGGGCTGAGGGTTGCGGATTTGGGGTTTAGGCTTTAGGGTTGAGAGTTTACTGTTGAAGATTGAGGGGTGAAGCTGTAGCTGTAGGGCTTAGGGTTTAGGGCTTAGAGTTTTTGAGTTTGAAAGCCTGAACCGTAAAGAGTGTTAGTGGTTGTGGCTTTCTTTTCCATTATCTCTGTATAACCCCAATAATAGTATCCCTACAGTAGCATCCATTGTCTCTAAACCCTACACCCTACAGTAGCTGAACCTAGTAGCGTATTCTTGGGGCCTTCACGAGCTTAGGCTTTACGCTTTCATCCTACACCCTATATTCTGAACACATTGTAGGGTTTGGGTTTGGGATTTAGGGCTTACGAATTTGCAAGGGTGGCCACTGAAACGGATATCGCAACTAGGGCACCCTAAGGTTTAAGGTTTAGGGTAATTAAGGTCTTGGGTTTGGGGTTTGGGACCCAATGTCTGCTAATATGCCCCCCCCCCCGCCCCCCGGATTTTCCACGAGGCTTTCTTAAGATCTCGGCAGATTCCAGACATACTGTCCGTTTGTTGTAACCATATAGACCAGATGCCGTAACGGTACGGTACACTACAAATCGTTCCTTCCAGTTCTTGGTGTGTGTGTGTGTATGTAGATTACTATATGACACAGTACTTTCATCCGATTGGAAGGGCATCTTGTGAAAGTCATATAACTGAATTTGAATGTAGAAAGCCTACTGTGGGCCCTCCCTGAGACTTTTTTACAACACTGTCAAGGCCTGAAATTAGGACATGTTGGAATTCAGGGCGCACAGGGGTATCATACCGATTTGTAGGGTTTACGCGTTTCAAAAGACTGGGCGAATTTTCTCGGAGTCCTCATAGGGGGGCTCCTAGTATGCTGAGGTAAATAAGCTTGCCCCCAATTTTTGAAGCATGCCCATGTCACCAAATGACACATACTGGACCCCAGTGCCACACACCCCAACTCAAAACCCTAAACCCTGCACCTTAACCCCGAAGTCATCTTTTGCAACCTACATCTCAGATCCAACAAACAAAAAATGAATCTTAAGCTAATCTGGTTGGGGTGTACCCATACTACCCCCCGCCCTGGTTCTCCAGTAACTAAGGTTATCTAAGGATAACTAAAGATGATCAAGGCAAATTAAAGTGGAACCTAGCGTACCCGAAACCCAAAACCCAAGGTGGGTAGTATGGGGGGCTAATAGGTAACCCATGAGGCTTAGGGCTATCTCACCCACGAACTCCCAAAGCATCACCCCGCTCCCTGGGGGTTCGCAGCAAGTGGGAGTAGCCAGACTCAGCTGCCACTACTAACAGAAAGAGGAAGTTGCGAGATTGATAAGGAGTCCTTAAACATGGCAGTCATACACTGCTGTCCTCCATAAAGGGTACGCCGCGCGCTTCCATGTATGTGCCCTGCCAGGCCCCAAACTGTGTGAAACAAAAACAGACTCGTTAGCCTAGTGCTCCGTGAAAGCACACAACTTGCTTATGCTTAGTTGGGAACGGGAAGTGGATCATTATTGCGATCTCTACGTCCTGCCTCTTTACTTACCGGTGGTTAGCAGAACAGAAGGGGTTATAATCCCCATATAACCCCGTATATAATCGATTCCCTTATTCCCTGCTACCTCCCAGTAAGTTTAAGGTTATACGCTTCAACCCTAAACTCAAACCCCTACAACCTAAACCCTACAGCAGCTGAGCTCACCACTTCGAAAACCTGCTCGACACTGGTAGCGGAGCCTGGGCATTCTGGAGATAAAGGGTTTAGGGTTTAGGGTTCGGGGTTTAGGGCTTGGGATTTAGGGTTTAGGGTTTATAGAGTTCATAGAGTTTGCGGTTTGGGGTTTATAGGGTTTGGGGTTTGCGGTTTGGGGTTGAGAGCTCCAGGATTAAGGTCCCATAACCCACCAGGCCACAGAAAAACAAGGCTTCATGAGATAGAAACCTTTACAATACAGGATTCTGGGGCCCTTGATTCTTAGGTATTTACATGTGCAGGGGTCCGGCTTAGTTTTGGCTATCGTTGAGTGAAATAAAGCTCTTTCAGACTTTCTAGTGAATGTGTATATGGGGTGTCAGTAGGGGGAGACCAGGAATGAAGGCATCAGTTTGATTGTGCTCAGTGACAGTGAGAACGGTTAATGTTTAGGGTTCAAGGCTTAAGGATTTTAGTTGAGAATTTAGGAGCGGTAACTGCGGTAAACCTCACACCGTGAGACAAACAGCCGGACTGAGCATAGCATGCTTGCAACGACAGTGCCAGCCCTAGTGGTTAGCGGCAATACGACTCATGAGATTAATGGTTTGAACTTGAGTTTCACTTACAGCCTCAAATGCTTTATCCCAGTTTCTTGGAACCCTATGCCCTGAACAACGACTGTTCTCATACATAACCCCATGAACCTTACATTTTTCCTATAACCTCTTTCAAAAGACTCATCAATCTTTGGCAAGTCTTACTGCACATGTATTTTTCCCTATCAAATGCTGCAATGGTTATGCTTCTTCTTGGGCCTGATGTAAAGAACTAGAAGCGTCACTCAACTTTAACCTGATGAAGTCATGGAAGCTATGACGCAGTACGGCTGACCTCTGCAGTGTGTGAGTATGACCCGAAGCTAAAGTTCCCTCGGGATCCAGGTGCCCCAAACAGCTACTATCTATGGAGTTCAGGACCCTAAAAACCCGAAAGAAGACGTCAGGGCCCAAGATGTGATCCCGCCGCAACTACGTACGACCCTAAACCTTCAACCCTAGAGATACTGTAGGTCTCCTGTATAAACTTAGATCCCCGGGCTTTGAGCAGGATTTAGGGTGTAGGGTTTAGGTTTAATAAGCCCCCAAATGTCATCCCGCATGACTTCTGCAGAGGAATCACCCATTGAGGCTCGCTACTCTACTTGAAGGTTCATGGGGCTGGGATGATAACTCTACGTATAAATACTTGGGTTACTTGCATAAGTCCAGACAGGGGAGTTTCAAACAGAAGTGTAAGTTCAGATATAAGTACGTAGTTGCCAAGTCCCATGAACATTCAAGCATCTTCCGCTGCCTCAAACCTGACAAGGTTTGAAACGTGAAGCCCTTCTGGCTGCTAACTATAGGGTTTAGAGTCAGTCTTTCCATATGGCCCCTTAGCTGGGCTTGGAAGCTGTGTGGTACGAACACCAACTGCCAAGCTTCTCAGCTTTAGCTCCGCCAAAGAAAGCTACGGAAATCA
>CAJNIZ010014891.1:123773-134050 GCA_905231905.1 Symbiodinium pilosum
CGGTTTATTCTGATCCCGGACTTGTGGGGGGGGGGGCTTTATAATCAGAACCCCCCATTACTCTATATTGGGGACCCTGTTCAACACTTGGGTTTTCACTCTCATTGCAGGCTGCCGGGATGTACTCAAAAGTTCCATGTTCGGGACACCCTGGGGACGAAGTCCATAAACTACGCCCAGTTTGGGCCGCAACATCGATAAATAGTACTTGCTCTGGGGCTATTTGGCTTCCTAAAAGTATTTCTACAGAACTCTGACCCTAACTGACCCTAAGTTGTAGACCCCGCCAAAAACCAAGGCAAGCTGTGAGGCTTTAAGCACGTTCCTGGCCATATGGAGCTTGCCAAGAATTAGGGGCTTTCCTTTTGACGTCTCTACACTCTACAATGAGGGCTAAACGGTTCTTTGGTGTGTGTAAATACAGGGGGGGGGGGGCTATGCGAAGGAAGATGAGCAACAAACTAGACGTCAAAACTGCCCAGCCAATAACATGTCATGAGTCAAACCGCGTAGAGCCGGAGCATGAGGTGGCCTGGTTGATCCAGGTTTAGGGTTTAGGCCGCAGGAGCTGGAAGCACACAGGGCTTGGGGGTGAGGCATGGAGTTCAGGGTTTTGGAACCCAATCCCTAACCAAACCTGGAACCCAATCCCTAACCAAACCGAAGCCACAAACCATAAATCTTGAACTCCAAACAATAGTCTGTGGACGCCAAAACCTAATACCCTTACAAAGAATCTTAAGACACAACAGTAACAAAAAGAGTAAACACAAATCTCTGAACCCTAATCGCTAAATCCCAAACCCCAGACCCTACATTACAAACCCTAAGCCCGAAACCCTGAAGCCTAAGCCCCAAAGCCTGAACCCTAAAACCATGAATCCTAAATTCTAGTCCCAAACCCCGAACCTTAAACCTAAACCCTGAATCCTAAATCTTATCCCAGCTCTGAACTGTCGCGGCCAGGTCTCCAAGGGAGGCAACTCTCCTTGTGTCGATGTTGGGGAGAGCACTGGCCGTGCCGAAATCCCATCGTTGAATTCTCGGCCACAAGCTTAAGGTTATGTTTTAGGGTTAAGAGTCGTTCATTGTTCAGTGGGTTTAGGACTTAGGGCTTCGGATTTTGGGCTGGAGGCTTGTGATTGGAGATTAAGGTCCTGAGGTTTGGGGCTGGACTGCTGAGGAAGGTCAAGGGCTTTCTTTCGCAGCTTCTTGGGTTTCAGGTCTGAGGATCTTAGGTTAGGGCTCAGGGTTTAGGGTTCAGGGCTTAGGGTTCAAGATCTTTGGGGTCTGGGTAGCTCTGGTAGCCTGTAGAATCAGCATCGGGCTTGGCTTGTCAAATTAGATCGTAATTACCCAGGATCTCTAAGTCCAGAATAAATGTTGCGGGGACAGTACAATACGCAACTAACACCTACACCCTGAACCCCAATTATTCAGGCTCCTACGGTCGTTGTTGAAGCATCTGCGTTGCCGTTCTGGTGCTAATGCTTGGCAGTGCTTCTGGCTGTGGCAGATCCCAATGGATGCATGCCTCAGCATGCAGCCAATCCGCTGTAGAGCGTTACCACCATGCGCGATTCAGCATGCCACGGCTTCATCCATGTCTTGCCATCCAAACAAACCTCCAACTTGAATGGTGGAACCTGCTTCTTGCTCTTTCCCTGGGGCTTCATGTCTATAAATAATACCTACATTGGGTCCCAAGGTCTATAGATGGTACCTACGGACCTAAGTGGGCAACCTTACTGTCAGGTCAGGATGGGACCCTGCTTCTGAAGGGACTGAGCGAGCAGGGCTGCAGTCCATGACACATCCTTAAGGTTTAGTTTTAGAGCTCTGGGTTTGGGCTTAGGGTTTAGGGCTTAGGGTTTAGGGTTAAGGGTTTAGGGTTTAGGGCTTAGGTTTTAGGGCTTAGGTTTTAGGGCTTAGGGTTTAGGGCTAAGAGCTTCGGGTTCAGGGCTTAGGGTTTAGGGTCTATACTAAGTCTGGAGCTTTGGGTCAAGTATTTGTAGCTTTGCAACAAAGCTGTGAGCTCTGCAAGAGGATATTCAAGACTATACTATGGAGGTGCCTCGGGGAGTTGAAGGAACCTCCCAGTCGTTCCTGTTACGCGGTCAGAAGTTGAAACAAGCAGTCGTCCTGTGTGAGTGGCGTTTTTGGTGGCTGAACTAAGGAGATTGATTATAGATATACATATATATGTATATATTCGAGCCCCCACAAACTATACCTCAAAGGAGACTATAATCCTGTTCCCTCCCCATATGGTTACTAATTATGGTATCCCCGGCATGTAGACCCTGAATCCGAGGCGACAAGCTTAGATTTTACAGCGACGTAAGAGCCTTGAGCTTAGAGCTAGGGGTTTAAGATTTTGGGGTTGGGAGTTTGATTTTGAGGATAGGACTGTAAAGGTTTAATGTTGAATTCTAAGCTGTAGGGTTTGGGAAACAACTCGGGTTCCAAGTCTTGACTACTTCATTGCGGCCCCTGGTAAACCCCAAACCCTAAACCCTAAACCCTAACCCCAAAACCTAAACCCTAACCCCAAACCCTAACCCCAAACCCTAAACAAGAAACACAAGCTTACTTCGGGCCCCTTTTCTCTGGGGTTCCTCAGTCAATAAACAAGACCTGCTCTGGGTTTGACCATCATTTAGGGTTTAGGATGCCCTAGGTTTAGGGTTTAGGGTTAAGGTTTAGGGGTTTAGGATTTAAGGTCTTTGTTTTGGTGGTTAAACCCAGTAAGATTCTATTCCTTCTATAAAATACTGTACCCCAAAAGGAGGATATAATCTTACTCTATATGGGTACCATAGTATCCCCAAATAAAATACTACTCAGATGTCCCAGAGTCTGTAGATGATACCTGATACCTACTTCAGGCTTTCATGTCTGCAGCTACGACCATCTGAAGCCTTCAAGGACCCCATATGAATTGAGTTCTTATGGGCTGTACAGGGTTCCATAGGGGTTAAAATCCATAAGAGGTTTTGCGCCATAATTAACCAGTAATAAAAGTTGAATGATTGGTGACGCTTTTGTGCTCAAGTGATAAGTCATACTGTCTTGATTTTTGGGTTTAAGGGTATCTAAAAACCCCTAAGCCCTGAACCCTAAGCAGGCGAACAGGCAAAATCCAATGCTGAACCACGAGTGGCTGAATATGAGGGCCAGCCTTCAAACAGGAACAGTCGCTGTTCAGCTGTGTACAATCCAATGTCCTCAAGCTATGAAGCTACCTAGTCCTTCCAAAGCGCATGATAATGGCCGTTGGCCCAGAAAAATAATCGGGTTTCACTTTTGCAAGCCCTGGAAGGACAATTGACGACACTTTTATGCTTCATCCAGGCCCCGCAATTTTGAGAGATGCCCAGATGGGGTGAGCAATTATACAGCCCAGAATTTCCATCCCTTGCATCCAACCAGCTCATCCCCGCATCAAAACTCACACGCGTTCTCATATGCTGGAAGGAACTTGCATACTGCAAGGATACCAAACCATAAAGCCCTACCAACAACATCGCCGCGGCACGGTCAAAGTTTATGGCCGTCATGTATCTGCCTGGCAGGTGCAACGGGGAGCCCTAGAAAGGCAGACTAGGATGCCCAGGACTCGCCAAGGTTTGAGGTCTAGGGTTTAGGGGTCTAGGGCTTAGTGTTTAGGGGTTTCGGGGTTTAGGGTCTAGGGGTTTAGGGTTTAGAGTTTTAGGGTTCTCGCAGGATAACCTTCCTGATTGTTCCGGCCTCTACATGGCAACCATTCGTCTCTTGGTTTCTTCAATGATGAGGTTTATGGCCTACATCTCTGGATCCTGTACCCTTAAACCTTGCCTAGCAGCTAAGCCGGTAGAAGAGGTTGTGGTAGTGAAGTCATCTGGACCCCTCTGCAGTCCTGTTTCATTTGATATAGCCTGGGAATGGTCATTCTGCCCTAGGGTTTAGGGTTTAGGGCAGGAAAACCAACAATACCAGCCTGGAATGTCTTAATGTGGGGTCCACTACTGTTAGGACACCTCAGAGGGCTTTCCAAAGAGACGGTGGATCGGGGTCAGGAGTGTAGTGCAGCGGCCTAAACAACTAGACAAGGCTTCTTGGGCTGTATCCTACTAGCTGTAAGTACTGTATATATGCGAGGATGGAGGAATAAACCCTAAACACTAAACCGTAGTCCTGACTAATGCTTTTACGGTATGCTTCAACAGTTGGGTACTGTGGATTCGGAGGAGACTCTTCGGATTCATCCAAAGGAGCCATAAAAAGGATGATGTTCAACAAAAGCGCCGGCTTGCACCACCTAATATAGCCCTGAGGGTCCAAGTACCCAATACACACATACACACCTCAAATCTGTATTACTAGTACCCAAACCCCAAGTACCTAATCATTGGGTCTGTTGGGGTAGTCCATACCGAGTAATTTCGGAAGTTGTTGGGTCCTAAGTGGCGCAAGATTTCCTCCATCCGCGGAAGGACAGCTGAAACTCCCCTTAAATCTGGCGCGGTTGAAATCAAGGGTTTCAGGCTTGTACCCCTAGGGTTGTACCAATGGGTGTGGGGATCCTTGTAAGGGACCCTAGAGGATTACATTGGCTCATATAAGGGACGTACTAAGGCCATGTTGGGGAAATATTTTAGGGGTACAACCCTGGAACCCTTGATGAAACGCATAGTAGGAACCTCTACACAGCTAACATTTGGGTGACCCTTGGGCGCATGACAAAAGATCTGTTTTGAACGACGTGCTCTTGCCTCAGGGGCATCAGCTCAAGCCCTGTAATCCAAATGGCTCGAAGTAGGTACTATTGTGGAAAATACAAATCCTGCATGACCCTAAGAACCTTATACCTGGGAAATGTTAGTACAGTATACATGAAAGTCATGCAAGTTTTTTAATCGCAACAATATCTAAAGCCTTTAAGGCTAGTATTCTAGACTTGTACTGGGCCTTGCGTTCAAATAGCTCAACAGCAACTTCCCAGGGCTTGACCTGAAAAGAATCGGCCCCCCACGCCCTGAACCATAAACCCTAAACCCTAAACCACGTTGAACTCTTGCCTGTGAACGAGGATTTTTGGTTCTCTGAAAGCCCAATTACAAGGAGAAAACCCCACCTATAAGTTCGGCTTTACATACTAATAATCTGGGATGGGCGTGGTTAACAGTCCTGTAAATTCCCGACAATTATGGGATTTAGCATGAACTTATGCAACTGGGGGGGGGACTGGGGGGGGCGGGCGGCCCAGCATGAGATTCTTGAATCGGAAAACCAAGGTCATACATCCACCATTGTTTCCCTGAAAGTCCTTCTCCACTAACCTGTCCCTGACCAAAAAACGAAACCCAGGTATGGGTTTGCATTCAATGATAGCCCGGAAAAGGGATGCGAAGGTTTACAAAATAGTCCTCCCCTCACAGTAGTAAGCACCACCAAGTTTCCAAAACATAGATACATAAATAGATACATGGAAACAAAGAAAGAAAGATAGATAGATAGATAGATAGCTTCACACACATCTATTATATATATACACACATATACATACATATACAGAGATACACAAAGCCCTCTTATCCTAAACCCCAAGCCAAACATATATACGTGTTTACAGAGAATGTATATATAACTTGCAAACTGAGCTGTAGCCCAAGCTCCTAGTATCCCCCTTCATAACCCCTTAGTACTCGCCTATGTAATCCTCTATGCAAACCCCCCCATTTAAGGAGTGTAGACCCTAAACCCTGAACCCTACACCCTATATACTTCCCTGTATAAACCCCTTTAAGGAGTTTAGACCCTAATCCTGAACCCTAAACCCTATCATTCCCTTCAATAGTTTAGACTATAGCTCAACTGAGATGCTGGCCTAAATCAGAGCAGGTTGATGTAGGCGTGTAGTCATACCTCACGGTCTTGGGTACTGCACTTGCAAGGTCAGGGGTTTAGGGTTTAGCGTTTAGGCTCCCCTATAAGCCGCAGAATGACCCCACCCAGTTATCCCTTTTATTAACCTACTTACTAAGTCCCGCTGACCCTCCGAGTAGGGAGGTAGATAATTCTAGGGATATAACGTATACAGGGGCAGATAGGGTCTACAGGGTTTAAGGTTTGGGGTAATATCCTGTCAAGTTGACATAGACCACACCATAATTACACAAGCAACCTGGGATCCTAGTATTGGTACTAGTATATTAGTATTAGTAATATTATTAGTGCTCTTATCAGCATTAGTATCATGATTCATCCAATTATTCGCATTATTATTAGGGCCTGAATACTGGTAATTTTTCAGGCCTCTATGAAAGGCTTGGGGGTGTGGGTCGTTCCGTGAAGAGCCGCCGAAGATTGATGCTGGCCCAGTCAGTCCGGTTGAGGGAAAATTGCCCCGTTTTCAAGCCAATTGCGCTGAAGGGCTTGGACTTGCATGGTTTGGGGGATGTAGAGTCAAAGGTTTTTTGTTTTGCTTTAGTCTAGAGTTCAGGGTTCGGGGCTAGGGGATTTTCAGTCGAGAGTTCGTCCACACGGATGATGCCTGTGGCGCCGAAGTGCTTGATCCATGCCCTCTCCAAGCCCTTGAGGTGCTTTGTTCACTCGGTTCAGACTTTATCTAAACCTTGTGGCCTGACATGTCGGGGGTTGTCAAAATTATGTTCTCTTTTTGGGTAGCCTAAATATCAGGTGCCGTATGATAATCGGGATCCAAAAAGGGACCATATTCTTGACAACCACCCATGTGATGGTCAGTACGCATGCCTGGCGGGCTGCGGCATGAGAAGCAAGGGCCCAAAACCCTAAAACCCTACTGTAAACCCTGGACCAGGGGTTCAAAGTAATACTCTGCCACGCAAACATCCCTTCCTCACACAACTTTCTCAAACTGACTTCACGTAGAATGCGCCACATACAACCATGCAGCGCGTACTTAGGGCCCAGATCCCAATTCTGATGCTCTGGGGCATGAGCACACCCGGAGGGCCCAAGTATCCAACATTGGAGTGCACTGGTAAGAGTAGTTGTAGCACAACTTGGGGAAATACCCAAACATTGAATTATGCATGGGTAAGTATATGCTACCACAGTAGGCCTGCCAAGCATGAAGTAGCAGTTTGCCGACTCCCCTTGTCTCCTAATCCTAGAGCTTCTGCATCACTTGCTTCAGGGGCCTACAACTCTAAACCCTAAACCCAGAACCCAAAACCCTAAACCCTCAACCCTAACTCCCCCCTCCCCCCCGCCGCAAACTGCGAGTCATCCTCCATGAGCCCTATAAGGATGCAAGTATCCAAATACTTGCGATTCAAAGGGGTTGCAGGGATACTTCTGGATGTATATAGGGTTCAAGGGGCGTAGGAGGGAGATACGGGTCCAGGTACCAGATGTTAGGGCTTTAGTTGCTAACAACAATTCAGATCTAAAGCTCTATTATTCCGGTACTTGGAAGCTCAAGGGACTTGAGTCCAGCTCAAATGCAGAAACTGCTATCTGTCCCGGTTTATCGGCTGACATTCTCTCCGCAAGGTGGCTGTGTTCTTCGAGATTCCAGTGCAAAAAAATCGCGACAGCAAGCGGCCATGACAGATCCGTCTTCCCAAGCTGCTGCTGGCATAAGATGGTAGAGGTCTATTGCTGAGGAGAGTAGACGCAAGCGTTAGAGTTCGACCTACCTCACGCATGGGGAAATGAGCGTCTGTATTTGGAGTGGAGCGTCGGCCAGATTTGATGCGGTTGAGGCATGCCATGCTACGCATGCTACTCATCGATTTGTGAATACATTTGATGACTAGAGCGAATGGCCCGCTGATTGGGTGGCAGAACGCAAGAGAATGTGATTGACTCCGTTCTGGCTGCGTAGCCCTGGGTCTTTAATGACAAGCCGCTTAAGGCTGAGGCAACCAACCAACCAACCAACCAACCAACCAACCAACCAACCAAATAAATCATTCATTCCCACCCACTGACCTAGAAACCGTTTTCGGCCCGACAGCTGCGCAGACCATCCTAAACTACCTAACCCTGATGGGTTGGGAGCTACCTGAACCCCAAGAGTATGTAAAGCAATTGCCTTTTGGACTATTTAAGGGTGTGGGGCTATTATGGGCCCAGGTAAGTACTTGTGAAGCCCTCATCTACTCATACTTAGCCCCTCCCAGCAACTCCTTCAACCTCAGAGAAAGCAAGTCCCGAGCTAGGCAGAAAGGACCCTAATGTAGGCCCATGATAGATAATAATCCCCCTCCTTTTAAGGGCCTTAATATCAGGATCCCCATTATAATCCCTCTTAAGGGGAGGGGGGTTTGTTAATCAGGGGTCTGGGCTAAACTTCCTAAACATAATCAGGGGTCTGGGCTACACTTCCTAAACAGCGAGCCCCAAAGACTCCAACAGCCTCAATCGTCTGGACCCTACGCCTGGAACCTTCAACAGTAGACCCAAGACCAAATCCCTAAATCCCTAAAACCCTATACACCCTATATACCCTACATACCCCTGTATATCCCTATGTAACCCTTTATAGCCCCTATAACGTGCCTCCACGGCATCATGTGGGAGGTTGCTGCTGTAGATGTACTCACCCTGCCAGAGGCTTGGTTAGAGGTGGTTTAAGGGTTCACCCTAAACCCCAAAGCCTAAACGCAAGGTTTAGGGCTTAGGTTTAGGTAGGGTGTAGGGTTCAGAGTTTAAGTTCGGGGGAAGCTTAGCTCTGGATAACGTAGGTTTCAGGCTTACAGTCCCTACCACGGTGATTCCAGCACCTCATCATCATGCACTCCCCCAAAATGTACCATAATCGCTAAAGCAAAATCCCCAGATTCACAGCGATTGGGTGCTTGGACCGTTTGGGTAATACTTACAGATTACTCGCCGCCGCTCTCATAAACCCTAAACCCTAAACCCTAGAGGCCTCCTCCCATGAACAAGCAGTGCTTGGCATGCTTCTAGGCGCAGCACGTTCCGACCGATGAGTCAGGGACTTATATACCTACTATATACCCCACATGTACCCTGAAGGGTCCCCAGAATCACCCTTAAAGGCTTCAGGGCCCATATTACTAGGGGGCCATGCTATGATTCAGGGACACGCCAATGCACCCGGACCCCCGCTTTTTAAACGTGTTGATAGGGGCTCTTGAGGCAAGAAGTTTGAACGGCAAGAGATTCGCAGCTTTTGCTTTAAAAAGGATATGTTGGAGACACATGTTGTGATCAACTACCATTTCCAAAGCACGTGTGAAAGCAATCTCCGACAATGTCCGCACGACTTGTTTCAAAAATAGGCTACTGATAACCCCAATTCCTGACCATCTAAGGTTCTTGGCGCAATGCCCCTTGCCTATACCTGCATTGGGCTACTTGCAAGGCAAATTAAAACAGTATCAACTCCCAATCCAAGGCCATCTTGGTACTATTCCCTACATAAACCACCATTTAGAGTGAGGTCGGGTGAGGTCGCTGTAAATTGCCCAAGCTACTTGTTTTCCTCACAGGAACTCATGTTTCTCCGGGCAAGCTCAAAGCTCTCAAAAACATACTCGGCAGCCAGGACTATACTTAGGGGGTGGGATCCTCAAAGAACCATATGGATCCCAATAGCTCAAAGCAGATCCGATTTGAAAAGGTTATGCCCCAGTTTAGGGTGTAGGGTTTAGGGTTTAGGGTTAGGTAGGTATTGTTTTTAGGACCTCAATTACGCAAGCTTGTCCAAGTGTCGTTTTACGTGTAAGGTCAACGGCAATAGTTGTGTGATCCAGCGTCTACTTGACCCCGGAACCTCTATACGAGCCGTCTGCGAACTCAGGGGGTACCCAGCTGTCTACATAACCCGCAGCCAGAATTCCTATTTAGGGTTTGGGGTGTCGGGTTTAGGGCCTATAGGGCCTATATGCCCTGATCTTGCCACCAAGAGACGCGCTCGCAGAGTGGAGAGCTGCAATTTGAGATGCTGTTGTCGGCACAGACCTGGCTTCTTCCCAGAGCCCCCTAGGGTTTAGGATTTAGGGATATATATATATGGTACCCCCCCCCCAAAACCTACCTTTGGTCAGTTTCCATAAGGTTTGTATTTGCCTATACAATAAACCTGTGAATCTATTTCTATATGTCTATATGTAGTACTCTCCCTTTAAAACCTATGTTTATATATTGGTCTTATATTATATATATATGCATATACGTATATGCTACTACGTATATAAATCATGTTTATTAGTCTAGTAGGGAATACTGAAATTTCAGTAAAATACTGAAATTTCAGTATTTCCTGGTCCCAAGACGCA
>CAJNIZ010014891.1:134150-152022 GCA_905231905.1 Symbiodinium pilosum
TATATATATATGCATGTGTATATATATATATATGTACATACATGCGTATATATGGCTCCTAAAAGTCGGTTTTTAGACCCTAAAGTCTAAGCCCTAGTTGAGGGCAGGTGTGGGGTCTATGTTGAGGGTCTGCCGTAGAGAGACTGGGGCTTGAGGCCTTTAGGTTACAGACAGACAGCTTGGCTGGAGGAGTTGCGAGTCTTTACATTAAAGGGCAATGCGTATATACGGATAATGGAAAAGAAAACGGAAACTACGATTTAGGGTTTAGAGCTTTGGGATACTACAGCAATAAGGAAGAATCAGATGGAAAGAGAATCGACCACGAAATGGAAACTGCGGGTACATGGGCTTTATAGTTGGTAGTAAGATGATTATCAATTCAAGGGACCTGTCTTGCGTTGTCTTTTCCGCTTTGAACTGTGAAAGGTTGAAGCTTGGCAGGGTTTAGACCTTTGGAGTAGGCCCAAAGCCCTAAACCCCTTGTTGCAGGCAGCAGGCCTAAACCCTAAACCCTTAGACCGTCCTGTATGCTTTGTCACACTTCATTTCCTAAACGCAGGTGCGAGTTTGGAATGGGGTGCAAGGTTCAAGATTAGGTATACGGTTCCCCAGATTATAAGTAGGGTCATAATCCCATTTTTTAGTAGTTACTAAGTCCCATGGGCCTCCAAGTAAAGTACAAGTTTAGGGCTTAGGAGTGTTCAGTCGATTTCCTCCCAGTTCTCAATCCCTAGCGTCTGGTAGACGTGGCTCGTTACAACGCATTTAACCACCCAACCTAGCAATCAATGAGTTGCAGCACCCAGGCTGTGGGAAGACGGCTCCATGTGGCTCGGAACCCTCCGCTCGCAAACGACGAACAAACTAAGTCCCAGTAAGCGAAAGCGTGGAACCTTCATCCACAAAGCTTAAGCGTAAAACCCTAGTACGTAACGTCATCCACTACTCCTGATAATAAAGCTTCTCGCCCGCACGATAACATTATCCAGATATATGTAATACTAATAAGGCCAATGATGATCTATGTTGGGGTTCAGGGTTTAGGCTTATGTTGCCTATGATGGGGCAGAGGGTTGTACTGAAAAAGCAGACATTTCGAGCAGTCGGGCTTGTCAAGGAGGGTTTGGCTCCGGGTGAAACCTCAAAACTATATCACTGCGTGTAATTGAATGTACCCCCTCCCACCTGGACCTCCTAAACACACTTACACCAATTCTTGTCAACAGCCATTATGATGGGTGTTTGGGAGGTCTGGGTAGGTCAAGGCATGTGTTACTCCAGTACAGTACAGAAAGATCATGCAGGGTTAGCCCTTCAACAGCTTATCTTGAGCAGGATCCCAGCTGTTCTTACAATGCTGGATGACTCCATTATACTCAGCCAAACCCACAGTGCGTGGGAGAACATGCCAAAACGTGCGGGTGCCTTATCTTCAAGCCAGCTGAGCAAACTGGCAAGTTGTCCAGGTTTACCCCACGTCCATCAAAAAGATGACAGGGCACCGTAACCCACACCCGCATTCCTGACAGTAATCTCACATACACCCTAAGCCCCTAGACCCCAAGCCCTTAGCCCCTAGACCCTAAGCCCCTATAGACCCTAAACCCTGAATCACTAGATCCTAAACCCTAAACCCAATAAACTCTAGATGGCCGCGTATGCCATTCCCTACCCCCCCCCTTTCCACACACGCCTAGAGTCTGAACCCAAAACAGAAATCCTTTTTGACCATAAGTATGGGTCACAGTTGTATGAATGTAGCACGGCTTAGGGTTTGGGGTAGTCCAGGCGTGATCTGAGCTACCCAAGGAAACCCTGAGTGTCAAACCCTAAAACTTACATTCTTCTAGCCTCCCCAGTAACCCCTTAATGAGAAGGCACACTGTCAGGTTTAATAAGGAGCACAATGGACAATGATATCGGGGCCGACACAGCCGCCGGACTTGGGTGGCATATAAAGAAAAACTGGGTTGTTGTTAAGAAACTTTACCTAACTTACTAATTACTAATTGGGGAAGCCCTAGTTTAAGTTATTAATTGGGGAAACCCTATCATTCACTATAAATATACCCATTATGGTAACTTAATTTAAGTTCCTTAACAGCAGCCCAGACAGATACAACTTCAAATATTTCCAAAGGAGTAAAACTACGCAGATGACTCAGGCTCGGACATGACGCTTCACTCCAGGGGCTAACCAAAACAACCCTGAACATCTTGAATCCGGCGCACCCTTAAATCCAAAAACTCAAAGCCTAAATCCTAAACCGACTCTGAACCCTAAATCCTGCACGCTAACTCTGGGGCCGCCACAGGGACGCCTCAATCTGACTCATGCTGAGTTGGGAATGGGGAATGGATGAAGTCATGACCCTTTACATTAATCGTCGCCACAAAAAGTAACAGGAGCTATAATTCCTCCTTAAGAAGACCCCTTTAAGGATAGTTACTGGGAGGGTAACTGACCCAAGGAATGGACAACAAAATGGAAGCTACCAAGATTTCGGGTTCGCCGAGGGCTTCGGGTTCGGGATCAGTGAAGGGCTTACCTGGACCCTCAACTTGCCAACAGCATGCAAAACAATGGTCCCACTCGCCTAGAAAGAGCCTATAGGGTTGAACCCTAAACCCCAAGCCCATTCTATAAAACTTGGGGCTTATAGGAACTTGCAGGTGCGCGAGTGCACTAGACAAACCATTCGAGGGCTTGCGGCAGTGCTTTGTGAGGGCTGCAGGCATGCCTTATGCAGCCCTATACCTAAATCGTTTAGGGTTTAGGGTTTAGGGTTTAGGGTTCAAGATTTAGGGTTTCAGAACCCCGCTGAAAATTGTAATTGTTGGTTGTTCTCAGGAACATTATAACAAAAACTTGAAAATCATTTTGGAAGCCCCTATAGATACAAGGAGGCGCCCGCGGCTTAAGGTCTAGGATCTGTTACAAGTTGCATTTCAATTGGGCATACTAGGATACGTCTAGTTGTAAGGGGTCATTTCAACTGGTTTCATGGAGGACGCTGCAAAACATAGGGGTCATACTGGAGCGTGTGCAGAGATGACCATGGGGATCCACTAGGGCTTAAGGTTTAGGATCCAGTTCCCAATTCCAACTAATCCTTTGCAGTTTCGCTGGAGCAAAAACCCCAAACTCTCAACCCTAAGCCCACCTAAGGTGCTTCAGTGCAGGGCATGCAGGTAAGGTCGAAGAAGCTCACATGGCGGTGTTCCAGAAAAAACAGAGTCCCTTTTGGGGAGCCCCGATGATATGTTTGCTCGAGTTAGGTTTGAGAAAATTCATGATTGAAACGATGTATGTAATCGCCTTGCTGCTGAACACCTACTGCAAAAGTAGTTGGCATCTTGCAAGTAGGGATCTATGCGCCTGCTTTGCGCGAGAATATGAAAAAACGAGAATAACAAGCAAGGAAAACAATATCAAATTCACCACCCTCTAAAGCCATGCCATTGGACTTGGCGGGGTGCAAATTACGAATTTTTCACCCACCTAGGATCCCTAAGGGCACCCGCCGTTTTTGAGAACCAGACAGAATCCTACCACAGGACAACAAAGCAAACCCGGGCTGTGACTAACACGGCAAGCTACCGGGGGGCCAAAACGATTAGGGTACAAGGGCCTAAAGCTTTGGCGAGTGATCCATTCAACAATAAAGGGGAAATATAACTCAAACTTGGTTTATATGGGGCTTCATTACGGGAGTCTGGTATTGTAGGAGCCTGTGTAATTTTGGGGGTATAGTATATGCCACAGTCCTATATGTAGCACGATTACCCAGTAACACGGGTGTTTTTCAGGCTTCTGCATCACACCCCAGGGGCCGTGTCCGGAAGGTAATCCCAAACCTTGTGAACTCGAAACACCGTTAACTCGAAACTTGAAGCCTTAATGAGTCCCAAGCCCTACGTGCATGGTCTAGCAGGGTTTATAAGGTAACCTTCATGACCCCCAAGCCCCAAACTCTGAAAGCCAAAACCTCAGTAAACCCCAAACTCGGAGTCCATGATGGCTGCATGCTTTCCCTGAGGAAGATGCAGGCGATGTCACTTGCCGCAGGTAGCCTCAGCTGAGAAGGGCCACATGAAGGCTTCCGAGTAGCTTGTCTAGATGAAGCAATGATGTAGACACACTGGGTGGACCCATCACCCACTGATAGTGACCACGAAACATTAAAGCAATTCTGTTAGGGCCTCTATATTCCTGGTAGTATACCACTGTTAGTGGGTAGGGGCCTAACCAAATATATACAGCGGGTGACCAAAGCATGGTACGTTCTCGGGATAGCCAAAATGTTCGGGTCCGTTGCATATTAGGAAACACAGAAGAGTCTGTAATTTTGACAAGCTACGGCATGGTGCTCCCGAAGCGGGGACATTAATTCAGGACCCCAACTGACAGTTCTAAGTCTGGCGTTTAGGTCCACGAATCTTAGAGGTGTGGAAATGAGACGTCTTTCTTTGGAACACCTGTAGTGAACCAGCGTTCACGCTTCAAAGGCCACCTTCATTCGAAGCCATGTGCTCAGGGTAAGTGTGGACTTTACTCTCCGGGTCTTTGTCCAGCCAGTTGGGCGAGATTTGGTTACATGTATATACATTGCATCAGCATTCTTTCAAATGCATCAATGCTCAGAGTGATGTCTTCAAGAGCATACAGCTCAGTGGCGTCTGTCAGCGCTTCGCGACTTGCTCAGAAGAGGTCAAAACGAGATGCACGAATAATGCGCGGCCCTGCCTTTCTTCGACTGGCTCTGTGCTCAAGATCTTGCAGACATGGTCGCACGACGTGTTTCAGACAGATCCGGTGTGTCGAAGCTAGCTCCACATACCTCACGTATAGCAGAAACCACTCCCAGAGCCTACCACGCACCCTCCAGTCGCCTTGCTTTATCCTGCTCCAGATGAAAGCAGGGGCTCCGGTATCTTACTTACCGGTGCTTAGTAGTTAATAAGGGAATCTAATCCCTACATCATATATGCCCTGGTTCCCTGCTGACCCCCAGTGTAAGGTTTGTTCTGCTAGGGGACGTGATGTGGACTCGCGGGCTGTGAAACAAAATACCCTGAAGTTACACCCTGGACCTCTCGCGCCAGCTCCACTGCGAGCTGCTGTCCGAGCTGCTGTACCAGCTGTTTCGGGTGCTGCGCGAGCCTAAACTCTATAAACCCTGAACCCCACCCTCTCGAAATTCTATAAACCCTAAACCCTAACCTCTCTAAGTTCTATAAACCCTAAACCCCAACCTCCATAGACTCCATAAACCCCAAACCCCAACCTCCCAAATTTCTATAAACCCTCAACCCTAACCTCTCTAAATACTATAAACCCTAAACCCCAACCTCCATAGACTCCGTAAACCCTAGACCCCGACCTCCCTAAATTCTATCAACATTAAACCCTAACCTCTCTAGATGCTATAAACCCCAAAACCCCAACCTCCATAAACTCTGTAAACCCTAAATCCCAACCTCCCTAAATTCCAGCTAAATTCTATGAGCCCTACATACCCTAACCTCTCTAAATTCTATAAACCCCAAAACCCCAACCTCCATAAACTCTATAAACCCTAGAGCCCAACCTCCCTAAATGCTATAAACCCTAATTAAACCCTCACCTCTCTATACTCTGAAAACCCTAAACCCCAACCTCCATAAAATCTATAGACCTTAAACCCTAACCTCCCTAAGTTCTATGAGCCCTAAACCTGACCTCCCTAAATTTTGTAAACGCGTGCCTAGACGTTTGGGGCTAGAGGTGTAAACCTCCCCTGAGGGTGCGAGTACCCCCAATAGTCATATCCTTTCCGAAAACCTGTACTACAACTACTATTGTAAACACTTTTCCCTAATTACTTATGGGCTCTTTGGACCCTTAGCGTTGTTTTAATGGCAGCATTCTGGAGGCCTGTGCAGAAGGCTACCATTGACTGCAATTTACTGAACTGAATCTGCCATGAAAAGGTTTGGGGTTTAGAGCTTAGACTTAGCCTTTTTTGAGAAATTGATAACTAGCAAAAAGCGAAAGTGTTTTTTTCGGCACAAACAGTCTGTACTCAGGACACCCGTAGTCAAAGACAGCAATATGCATCTGAAACTGAAAGAGCATTAGAGTTTCAATCTTTGTGTCATCTGCATGTCGTTTCTAGGGGGTTCTGGGTATCTATATAACCCTAAACCCGTCACAGCAGATACACGGGCCCCAAAGTACCGCCACAGGAACCCACTTTGGCCCTAAGTATTCGCCGTAGTTTAATTCAGAGTTCAGGTTTTAGGGCCTTTTGGGAACAGCGCACGCAGAAAATAGAGCTTCTGTTGGTGCGGTTTGACGATCTTTCGGGTTTGGGCTTTAGGCTTCGGAATAGCAACAGCCCAAAAAAAGCTCGTCTCACGCCCAGTCACCCTCAATCTCGATGATCGCATGACGCCGCAGTATGCGAAGCATACGCGCATGATCGTCCATCTGGCAAGCCTCACGGAGATGTGGGGGCATAATGGGGCGTGCTTGTTCTTACAAGTCCTTGCGAGGTGCGATCCCAAACATCGGCCTTTGGTTTTAGGGTTGAAACGCTGGATCCTGTTGCGGGCAGGTTCTGCGGGAGATCATGTTACACACCACACGGAAATCTGAAACATACACAGCACGAAACACAGGCGATCGAACAAATGCATTCTGAAATCTTACCTGGGCTTCAGGCATACCCCTAAGGGTCCAAGTACCTAATAATCATATACTTACCCAAAACCTATACTATAACTGCAATTAACCAAAACCCAAATACCTAATCATTGGCTACATGGACCCTCTGGGTACATTCCCTTGGATACTCCAAACCTTGCTGATTTTCGAAGTAGCCCTACAAGACGATGCACGTAAGCAAAGATAACGGCTCTATGTACCCAAAAAGTCTTTAGAGAATAGTCTTTGGGACCGAGGACCCCTTTATACTTTATCTGGGTCCTTGGAACTTAGGGACGGTAGGCGACCAGGAGTAAATGAACTTCGGGCTGAATGGACCAATTCCATGATTTCCTGGAGGATAAATATCCTGCATGTTTGGGATATAGTCTATGGGTTTAGGGTTTAGGGCCTGGCTTAAGGTTTGATACAAAACTGTAAGTAAGAATCACCCGTAAGGGAAAGGACATCCACGGTCCATGTAAATCCAAGACAGCATGCAGATGTGATCAATGCATTCGCCAAGAAAGGCTAGCGCAGCTTCTTCAAAACAAACTTCTGAACACCTGGTAAATCAAACCCAAGCCCCACTTCAAATCCCCTCAAAACCCGATTCTAGATTTCCGGCCCCATGGACTGGCCAAACCTTACCTAAGAGAATCCGGGACGGCTTTGGAGGCCGTCACCCAAATTATAAGTAGGGTTATGACGCCAGTTATTCGTAGTTACTAAGTCCCACAGGCCAGGGGTCGGGTCATTTGAATAGGGTTTCGGGGTAGAGTTTCCTCTCGGAAAATGTAGGGGGAATCGTGATTAGTCAAAAGTGTACCCCAGGCTCCCTAAGCGTCCGGTATACAATGATCAAAATATGAGTTGGGTTTCTTACACTGATACTACTGACCGTTACTTAGGTTTGGAGGTTTTTTTTGCGGTAGTTATATACGTTGGACCGCTGGCCCATTAGTGGTTATGTATGACCCCTCTACATACCGCATGCACATCAGCAGCTGAAAAACCCGCCTTCAGCGGCACAAGGCCGAAAGCGTGGCAATCGAATTAAACTAAACCCTGAAAATCAAAGCGTGCAGTTGAACATCAGAAATCTGAAGCCATATACAAACCTAGGGACAGTCCCATCTCCAGTGAGCTACCAGAATGAGGCGATGTTGAACAATAGTACCCTAAACTCAAAACCCCTGAAACCCTAAACCCAGCTCGCTGTTGTCTTCAAGGAATTTCCATACGAACAACTCCCGTGTTTCTGTCAGCTACACTCTTGTGTCGCTGTAGCAACCATGCGAAGGCACTGCTCTGAAGCCCGGCCTACTTGGAGGTGCAGGGACTACATCGTATCTTAGGGTTATGTAGGGTTTAATGGAAAAGAAAATGGAAACCACTATAGTATGTTGGGGTAATATTGGGACTTGGTAACTGCTTACAACTTACAACTAGACTTCTAAGCTATAAGCCTACCCACAACTTCCCTAGCTGGACTTAAAGTAGGTCACCCAAGATAGAGGTAGAGTTCTAAGTCGACTTTCAAGTAGTTTCTAAGCCCCACGTACATTCAAGTACGGAGGAGGGGTTCAGTGCGATGACCCGCTTAGGATTTGGAGGTTCAGGGTTGAGGTTTTAGGGTAACGGCCAACAGTCACAACCGTTAGGGTTAAAGCCAAAGCGGCACTTCCGAACACTTCCTACTGCAGCCTAATGACGCATGATTCCATTTGAGCTATCCACTGAGTTTTGGTGCGGACTAGCCTTATGGATGGACATGTTGAATCTTTTTCTCCTGCTAGTTAGTTGCCTTATGTAAAGCCGGACTTGTCTTTATTGAGCTCTGTTGCTTCCCCCTCAAGGAAATGACACCCCAATGGAACCTCGTAAATTTGTTACAGGACCCAGATCCACACACTACCGCCATGATGACATCTTTACCATTTCCATGCAACAACGGCGGACATGGTCAGTTTAGGTGTTTATTGGGTGGTTGCAGCAAGGAAAAAGTTGAACATATAAACCAGGAAGATTCCAACATACATCCATAGTCCCCCGCCATTTTTCACAAGCTTCTGGTACCAGCCGACCCGCCAGTTTGAGGTTATGGCGCTTACACGGATGAAGTTGGATGAAGTTTGGATGAAGTTTGGCACCTGCAGTTTCATATGCGGATTGATCCTCTTGCTTTGCCACAAACATCAAGCACCCCTCGCGTCCTGACATTCAATTTAACTCTAAACACATTAAGGAATACGGGGACTATGTCGTACTATTCTGCGGTTCGGGGGTGTTTACTGCGGCGGGCAGGGTATGAACAACTCCGGCATGACCCCCCGAACCTCCAAGTAAGTGATTATCTAGATCCTAAACCCTAAACCCCAGAAACTGACATGGACACCCCAAAGAAAGGCCCTGTAAAAAACAAAAACAAAAAACAGACAACAGTCCCTGTAAAAGCGAGCTATATGGGCTTCCTATATACACTCAAAGCCCTCAATCGGGTTGGTGTGGGGGAGTATGAGCCCTCCCGAATCCACGCCAACCCGGCACTAACCCCTACACCCTAAACCCTATAACCCTGAACTCTGGAGTTGTCTCCAAACCCTATAAACCCTAAACCCTTAACCCGACCCTCGACCCAAAAGCCTATATCTTCGGGGGAGCGAACCCCCTGCAGCCCAAACCCCGGAACCGGCATCAAACAGTTCTTTTCTTTCCGCCAGCGACTGTCCTTCAAGACCAAAAGAACCCAGCAGAGACGCCGAAACCCCTGAGTTGCAGTTGGTTAAATAATACTTTACCCCTAGAAGCCCGCTTAAGGGGATTATAAGTAGGGTTATAAGCCCAATTTTTAGTGGTTACTAAGTCCATGGGCCTCCAAGTAGGGTGTAGAGTTTAGGGTTTACTTGGAGGGTCATGGGGACTGAGTAAGTAGGTTCTTAAACCTTATAAGCCATGAAATAACCCCAATTATCCCCATTATTTACCCACTTGCGAAATCCCCTGACCCTCCAAGTAGGTTCTACAGGGTTGCTGTTTAGGAGGTTAAGTTAAATTACTAAGGTAAGGACACAGAAAATGCTCTGGGTAGCTCTACAGTACATACTTGGGCCCCAAAGTAATTTTGGGGAACGGGAAGTTTTTTCACAGCGACATGGACCCTTTGGGGATAGTTGACGTTGCGAGGGGACTTCTGTGATAAAACACCACCCTCTCAAAAGAACCCAACTCCCTGGAACTGCAGGTCGCGTGGACCCAAATTTGGCTCCCAGCTTTGGACCCACATGCAGCTATACACGGTTAGGGTTTAGGGTTTAGGGTTTAGACAGCATGGCAAAATTGATGCATGCGGTCTTCCGCTTACTCCCCGAAACTCCCCTGCTCCCCAACCCCGAATCCTGGCGGGTCCCCCCCCCCTCCACTAGGACTTCCAAGGCTTGAGAGCTTGGGAGTAATCGCCGGCAAGTGGGGTTTCTTAAAATTAGGATTACCTTTTTGGCGGTCCCCAAAAAAAGGACTATAGTTTTTTGGTGTCTAAATTGGGGTCCCCCTATTTTGATATTGGGGTCCCCCTACTCTGGGAAACTAACACGTATTTTTGTGGATTTTCCAGCCCACAACCTCCGCCCGCCCCCTCTGTGCCCCAGCTCTGCGGGCCGCTCCGGCCCCGTTCCGGCCACTCTTTGTCTGCGCCCCAACAGTCCAAGGCGGGTGCGTTTACAATTAATGAATATGGTAGCTTCTATGGGGCCCCCATCCAACATACACCCCAAAGTACTATAATCTTTACTGTAGAGACCCACTCGAAAGGTAAACCTAGTAAAGCCCCTTATGAGGATTTCAGTGAATTTATCCTGGGCGGTTCTTTTGATCCTGAGACGCCATCTGCATTCAGCCCAGCATGCCGGACCGTGCCAGTACCTGTCAATGCTTCTGCTCATACAAAAGTCCTGTATGACCTTCGCATGCTAGAGTCCCACAATGCCAAAGGTTTAGGGTATGAAGGGTCATGAAGGATTTCCATTTTGCGTATTCACCGGTGTGAGTGGTCGCCTAATCTACCTCCCCCAAATCCAAGACTGAAATGAAAAGGCTCATCTCATTCTGATTTCAGGACATCCCTATGGTACGGCAAGAGGAGGTCAACCAACATAGGCCTGGACCCTCCAATGTAGCTTATAAGATTGGTACTACATACTGGTTTATGTTCCACCTGCCCTGCAATGCAGGGAACCATGACTCAATGTCAAGTTCAAGTGCTTTCTGGAATGCTAGCAATCAGAAGCTAGCGAATAGGAGGACACCTGTTCCCACCTGACTGATGCTCTGGTGTTCGGACAGAATGAGGTCAACTTCTTCTGCAAACGCATTAGAACCGAAATGAGAATACGGTCTTACGGTCCTGGGGGTTCTACTGCTGTTTGAAGTGCTACATCTCTGGTGACCTCACCCTAAACCCTAGAATTCCATGAAGATCTGCCGTAGCCTTATGCGTGGCGTTCCAGTGGCTCGGAGGCGCACCTGCGAAGACTCTTGCTGCCGGGATTGACACAAGCACCCAGCACATGCTTGGGGAGTTGGGGTTTGAGGTTTAGAGTTCTGAAATTGCAATACATTGGGGCACTCTTGAGAAAGACAGGACTTGTAGGAGTATTAGAAAAGTCCCTTTTGAGGATGCTAGAAAGGCATTGCTTTCTGAAAGTCCCGCATGCTAACGCTGTTGACAGCAGTCCTTTCGTAAGCACATGCTGAGAAACCGAACACCAAACAAAAACTGCCCAATAACCACGGCTAAACGAAAATATTAACTTTAATATAGAGACCCAAAAAGGAAGCCCAAACATGTAAAATTTCATCTATTGGCTAAGTCAGGAGGATATCCAAGCGAGGGATCATCATTGTGCAAACCTGGCACATAGATCTCTCTGAGAGTTGGGTTTAGGATTTACGGTTTTGGGCTGGCATAGGATCATCCGCAACCCACTATGCGAAGGCATCTTGGAAGGTGCTTGCAGAAATGGAGTGCAGCCCCCGAAAGACGTACCCTTCAGAAAGGCATTGCGAAAACACGGTACTCTGCCATTCTTACATGCAAGTTTCTCGAAGTAATCCCTATACAATTCCGAATAAGCATCCCTTCATGATCCACGTGGTCTCTGAGGTACCCCTATTTCGAGACTCTCCCGCACGCCAAGACCACAAACCGTAAATGGTCCTGTTTTTGTCATGCCCATTTTGATTTCCCCTCTGATTGGGGTAATAATGCTAAATGGCTCATATCTTGCAATCCTACTCCCACATTTTCATCATGTGATTTAAATGCTAAGCAGTCCCGCACCCCCTGGAAGTGTACGTCTCCACCATTTCCCTAAGGGTCCAACGTCTAGGATCTCTGTAAAAAGGGTGCTTATTGACATATGCCCTAGTAGCAACCCATGTCCATGATTTACGTAGGAAGTATTGGCTGCAGCTCACACGAGTAGTATTCCACTTGGGGGTATGGCGGTACGTGATAAAGTAGGATCATATCCTCTTTGTGGGGTATAGTGCAGTCTTGAAACAAAAGGACACATTCTTAAGTACTTCCCGTATCCCATAACTCAGACCCGTAGCTCCAACGTAAGCATTCTAGGCTATCAGTTCCAAACCTGAAACTCTAAACGCTAACCCTAAACCCGACTGTCATGGCTCAGTTCTAGGATAGGTAGTGTTTTCGGGTTTAGGGTCTAGGGCCGTCTAGGGTTTAAGGTTTAGAGGGGTTTATGGCTTAGGGCTTAGGCTTTAAGGTGTTTATCATCCATTATCTAGTTATTGCCTGTTTTCGTTTTTCTGTCATACCT
The DNA here is from genome assembly GCA_905231905.1 of Symbiodinium pilosum. NCBI lineage: Eukaryota > Dinophyceae > Suessiales > Symbiodiniaceae > Symbiodinium > Symbiodinium pilosum. Next base: position 146,682 of record CAJNIZ010014891.1, read on the forward strand.
TGCGGGTCCAATGCATAAACGTCATATATCACACGAAAACTCTCAATCACGGGTATGAGCATAACAATTCCAAAGTATGTGAAGTTTGTATCCTAAACCCTACAAATTTGTATAACCCCTATATGTAATCCTACAACCTGGCCCTAGAAGTAGACTAACCCCACCCCTGAACCCTAAACCCCTAAATCCTAAACCCTAAACACCCTTTGTGGTCCTTTGTTTAGCCTAATGTTGCGAGTAGGTCAACCCTACACCCAAAACTCTCCAGCTTCTCGTCCGTTAGCCTATATAACCATTATACAACCCGCATATGAGCCATAATCTAAACTCCTGAAAGGGGGTTATATAGGGGACTACTATAGGGGATATTAGGGAGATACTATAGGAGTTTAGACTATGGCGCATATGAACCTGTGTAGAATACTTCCTATGTGCGTCCCATCGAGAGTACACCAGCTTAGCTCGCCTAGTTGCGCGACGATGCTTCTTTCGCATTCGTCGCTTCTTCGCTTGGATGCTGCCCGAATGGCCTCTTCGAGGTCCACAGTTCAATTTACTTAAAGACAAAGCTCCAACAATGTAGGGGTAACCGCAAACAAAGGTAGGTTGTGTCATCAGTAGCTTGAGTGCAGGCGCATGGAGTTACAACTTCCCATAACGGGCAAGTATGAAATCGGTCACTAGAACATTACTCAGCAAATAAGATTCTATGTAACTAAGGCATTGTAATAGTACCCCCCCCAAAGGTACCCCCCCCAGATTTAGAACCCTGAGCCATATATAGCTTTATTAGCTCCTTCAACCATGGGGGAGGTACCTTTGGGGTCAAGGACAGTTCCAGGTGGGTAGTTACCCTTATAAGAGGCCTATATAAACCTCATATAGGCCCATTACCCTTATATGAGCGTAATTTGGGGGTACCCACCTGGTAACTACCCACCTGAAACTGTCCCTAAACCCTAAACCCTAAACCCCTTACTAACTCCAGAACCTCGCAGGTCCAAAGAGATTGTGCTTTAGGGCTTTGTTTCCCTGGAGCCTTGGCGATTTAGTGACTTTGGTGCCTTGAATTTTTTGAAGTTGTTAGGGCTTACCTAAAGCCTAAACCCTAACTGAGCCCCAAAGGTAATTAGGTAGAATGACGGCCTTCTGGACTATTTTAAGGATTCCGGGCTATTATTTACCTACTTTTCATTTGGGGCCCAGGTAAACTTGAATGGTAGCATGATTTCTGCAGAAGACAACCCACCCAGAAAGCCAGTAGCCAAGTATTCTGGCCAGGTTAGGAGCTCAAGGTTTACAAGATCTATAGGCTTTAGGGTCTAGGGCTCAGTGTTTTAGAGATCCGGAGGCAGGTGCCCTCAAGGGTTCCCTTGCCCCCACCCCAATCGAGGCCAGCTAAGGAGGAACCACTTGCGTAAGCCCTCTAAGCCCTATTAACTCCATAAACCCTAAAACCTTAACCCTAAATTTACTCATCCCGGTTATCCCCAGTCCCTTTCACTGCCTTTTCCCCCACAGAAGTGTCGTGACACATCCGTTCCACTTGCTCGATCGTCTTGGCGCCGTAAAGCACAGCCAGGCCCAGGCTGTCGCCCACAGGCTTTTGATGCTGCAAAGAAGAAGGGCACAGCCGGTGCAACTCGCGTGCCGCAGGCCATTGGGGCCAGTAGCTGAGCGAGGCATCAGCCGGATGCAATGTAGGGTGAAGCTGCTCCAACTCTGTCCACATGAGCTACTGTCTAAACTCCTAGTATGCCCCTTAATAGCCCCTATACAACTCCCTTATATAGTCCCCCACATACCCCCCTTTCAGGAGTTTAGACAATGGCTCACATGGCATTGAATGTAGCTGCAACATCCTTGGTGAGGGTGGCTGGAGTGATGGAATTGCAGGCCCAAGTCACCTACTCATGCCTACCGGGGTACCCCCACAACAGCCCCTATAAACGCGCCTCAGATTCCCAACTAATCATAAGTAAGATCAAGGAGTTGACGCCAGGAATCCTTGACCAGACCTTCCTCCATCTCACGTGATAAGTCTACTATTTTATCATAGAGTATATATTGGGGCCTTATTAGGATAATGGAGAAGAAAATGGAAGCCTCTATATCAGAATAGAGCTGCTAAGCTTCTTCACTTGGGCTGCGAAACGCTGAAATCTGGAATCCAAATCCTGCACTACTGTTACTCCACTGTTCCTATTCCTGTTCCTACACCTATTACTGCTGCTATTACTCTTAGCAGTCCTCAACCCTGCACGGTTTAGGGTTTAAGGTTTAAGGACAACTCATCCCAACCTTATAGGGTCCAATATACGATAATCATAGACTCCGGGGTTCTTATGCCAATAACCGTCATTTGGGTTTCGGAGAGTATGTAACGAGTACGGATTTTGCCCTAAACCCAAAATCCTAAACCCTTGATGTTGGACCTTTATTCTCTCGGAAGTATATGATAAGTGTTTACTCTGGACTCTTATGGTCAACACCCCCTCACCCCCCCCAAGAAAAAAACTAGCTACTCAAAACCCTAAACCTTAAATCCATAAACCCCAAATCCCTAAACCCTATTTTCCTAAACCATAAACCCCGAATCCATAAACCCTAAACCCCTAAACCCTAAACCCTGAACCCAAAACCCTAAACAGCCTGGCGCTTACTTTCGTCCTTTGTCAGCTCGCGCATCACGACACCCAGGTCGGGCACTGCATTGGGGCAGGTTAGCGTTAGAGATTAGGGTCAGGGTTAGGGTTTAGGGATTAGGGTTTAGTTTTTCGAGTTTAGGGTTTCGGGTTTATGGTTTGGCGTTTGGGGAAAACCGGGTTTAGGTTTTATAGGGCTTATAGGCTTAAGAGTTGATGTTAGAGTTTAGGTTTTAGTGTTTATAGGGTGTATAGGGTTGATAGGGTTTATAGGGTTTATAGGGTTTATAGGGTTTATAGGGTTTTACGGGCTTATTTGGTTTATAGGGTTTAGGGTTTGTTGTATTTAACTGGAGCATTAGCAGCTACAGAGTTTGGTGCTTGCTTTTTGGGTCTAAAGCTGAAAAACTCTGAGCGGCAGGGTCTGCGTTGGTCTACTATTCTTGGAGGACCACGGGACTTAGTAAGTACTTATAGCTAGGATTATAACCCTACTTATAACCGGTGTAGCCCGTATAAGCCCAATTAAAAGGACTATAATCCGGGTTATAAGCCCAGGTATAAGTGATTACTAAGTCCCATGAGCCTCCAAGTACGAGCCTGAATAATTACCCAAATTTGTTTCGAGGTCTGAGGTAGCCCATATGACTGTACAAGGATCCGATAGTTATGATCCCTAAGCCCAAAACCCGAAACCCTGGGTGTTGAGCTTAGAGGGCTTCGAGATGCTCCAACTAGGCGCGATACCATCCGCATGGCGCTCAGACTTTAGGGAAGCAACTGCTGCAACTACTGGGTTGTTTAGCAGTTAAGGAACTTGAATTTAGTAACTATAAGAAGGGAACATAGGTTTGGGGGAGTTTATGGCTTATGGTCTAGACCATAGGGAAATCCCATTATTTACCACATGCCCATATTATGCTAATGTAAGTTAAGTTCCTTAACAACAACCCAGATTACTTGACAACTTGACAACTACAAATCAGCCAAACTCTACCTAAACCCTACCTCAAATCCTACCCTAGACCCAAACCCAGAACCCCAGCCTAAAACCTACCAACCCTACCCTGAACCCTAATCTCACCCAAATCCTGGCCCACCCAAATTCTGAAACCTACCGATCCCTGACCCCCAAACAATCGGATTTAGGGTTCAGATTTACGGATTAAGGTCTAGGGTATGGAGTTTAAGGTTCAGGGTTGAAGGTTTAGGGTTTGAGGCTGTTTAAGGTCTGGTGTTTAGGGTTTACATGCACGCCCATGGGACTTAGTAACCACTTATAACCTGGCTTATAACCCTAGGTATAATCCCCCTAAGCGGGCTTATAAGGGTTACCCCAATTATAAGTAAGGTAATACTCCTGGTTATAAGTGGTTACTAGGTCCCGTGGGGCCTCCAAGTAGCATTCGTGTGACTTGGGAATCCAATCCCTCGAAGAGCAAGGCCCCCGACCCAACCGAATACTAAACGCCCCCCATTTATAGTACCATCATACATGAAAGGGTTCTAATGGGAACCCCAAGCAGGGAACCCCAAGAATACAGTAGAAATATACTAGAATATAAGCATTCTGGTGGGTATGTTCCGATTATACTCCTACTACATTCTTTGGGTTCCCTGTTTGGGGTTCCCAGTAAGGTGCCTGTAGTACATGTAGCGACAGGAATATTCATCATAAGTCAAGGGGATCAAAGGAAGGATACCCAAATCCCCTTCTCCGTCTACGCAGCTGTCTAATGAGTGTAGTGAGTCCAGTGGCTGTTCCGCGCAAACCTAAACCCGAAACCCTAGAACCCTAAAACCCAAAACCCTGAACCCTAAAACCCTAAAACCCCAAACCCTAAAGCCCTAAACCCAACACAACAGGCACGGAGTTCTTGAGAGTCATAGAAAGGTTGTTGACTTTGATTTTGGGGCACCCTATACTGGTTTAGGATTCTAGGGTTTAGGGATTGGGGTTTGGGGTTTCAGGGTTTGCAGCTTGCGGGGCAGGCAGCACCATCCTTCAGCAATACTTTGCAGATGAAATCCCTTCGCACCCATACCTCACATCCCTGACTCAGCTGCACAACCAAAACTCCGAAACCTTGAACCCCTCAAACCCCACACCCTAATCATTGAAAAGAACCCGAACAGCAAACTTCTAAACCCTAAACCCTAACCTCTAAACCCTAAACCTTTAACTCTGAGCCCCATAACCTAAACGCTCGACTATACTCTGGGTCCTAAACCTGACACTGAGCCCTAAACACTGGATAATTTAGAATGATGTAAATTTCCAATTTAGGGCCATTTTGATACTATTCCCCAAATAAACCACCATTTAGAGTGAGATCGAGTGAGGCGGCTTCAAACTGCCCAGCTTAAACCCTAAACCCTACCCCCTAAACCTGCAACCCTACACCCTAAAACCCTGAATCCTTCTATACCCCGAATCCTAAAGCCCAAAGCCAGGATCGGCCTGACTCCATGGTGCCCGCACACTTGGCCATGAGTGCTAGCTGCCACTGCTGCACCTACCAAGGTCCAGGGTTTATGTGTTATATAGGGTAATATGTACATATATATATATGTATACATATATATATATGTGAGATTTTGTCTAAACTCCTAGTATCCCCCCTAATAAGCCCTACAATGGTACCCGAAATAATCCCTAATACAAGCCCCCTTCAAGGAATTTAGACTACAGCTCA
>CAJNIZ010014891.1:153966-194140 GCA_905231905.1 Symbiodinium pilosum
TTACACTAGAAAAAATCTTAGAAAACACTCCCAGGCCCCACAGCCACCTGCTCTCCAGAAGGGTAACCCTGTTTTTTAACTAGGCAAGTACCTTGCTGAATCCGTTGGAAGTCCAAACCACTTTAGCGGTAAATACCAAAAGGACTACACGAAGCTACCAAAGTCCATTGTCAGTATGGTTTTGGTAGGCATAATACTGTTTATGAACACAGTCCCGCATGACCTGGGCCTACTATATGCCCCTTCATTGAACCAAAAGGTGGCTAGTATGTATGTGTATCCCTAAGGGTCCAAGGACCCAAATAATGGGGTTTTAGAGCCCAAATACCATAGATATTATAGTATTTGGGCCCTGCAGCCCTGTTATTTGGGTCCTTGGACCCTTACGGTATATATGTATGTATGTATATACACATATGATACGAGGTCAATTTATGGCTTCCCCAAGGGGACACAGCATGTATGCACTCGCCAATATTACTAAACGATACATTCAAAAACAAAAGAACAAGTCGTGCGCGGTGTAGGAAGTTGTCAAATTAGGCTTCCTTATCTCCTCCGTTTACAATATCTGCCCTAACATGTAGCGCAACCCCAAAAAACGTAGTTTTGGCAAGACCCCATATAAGCCACATGATGGATACCTCCAGTGTCCATATAATTGTCCATTTGAATTTCCAGGTGATTCTCCGATTATCCCACATCTGAAATACTAAGCCCTACAACCCAACCCGAAATCCTAAACCCTAAATCTAAGAACCTTTAACCCTAAACTCTAAACCCTGAATCCTATCCCTAAAGTGGCCTTGCCCATCCACATGGCTTCTGCCAAACTCTGATCACCCGTTGTGTACACGGGCTCCTTGCCACGTGCCGGCTGCCACGAAAGGAGCTTGAGGGTTTAAGGTTTAGGGTTTAGGACTCGGGATTTTTGATTTGGGTGTATAGGTTTACGGCTTAGTGTTTGGGACTTCAGGATCTTCAGAATTCAGGGTTTAGGGATCGAGTGCACCTCAAAACTTATTTCAGGAGCCAAGGAAGGGACCCTTCGATAGTTTGAACAAAAAATAGTAGTAAGTTTAGCATTTTTGCGGGCGCAGGTAACAGGTCTCGGATTCCGATGTTGGTATTAGTCAGCAGCGTCTGCAACATTGGCTTGGAGCGGTGTATGATGGAAGCTTGGATGATCAAGCTTTGTGACAATCATTGCAAAGTACCCCTTGGGTGCTGGAAGGCCGCACCCAAGACACAGGAGGGCTAGATTCTAGATCTTTCAATATCCAGCGGATTTTTGCCGAGTTTTTCATGTTCTGGGCGCAGTGTAGTGCCCTAAGGGTCCAAGGACCCAAATACTAAAATATGTATGGTATTTGGCCCCTAAAAACCTATTATTTGGGTCCTTGGACCCTTGTATAGTCCCCCTATATCCCTATATATCCCCCGGGACCCTATTATTTGGGTCCTTGGACCCTTAAGATTGAACACCCTCTCTGAAGAAATCCTGCCTTCTCGTCGCTCGAAGGCGTTGACCAACACAAAATTCTGGCAACCTCGAAGCCCTGCCAAACCTTGACCCCAAAGGAATGCTGAATAATCAAACGGCTTAGGGTTTAGAACTAGATTGAAGCAAAAATGGAAGCTGGGGGTTAATAGGGGTTCACAGGGATATGGGGGTTGTCCAAAAAAATGGCACTGAACCCGACTAGCCATACACTTGGCGTGGCTCATGTTCAGCTTAAACCCTGAACCCTAAACTCTAAACACTCTTGAAAGGACACAGGGTCTGAGCATGACAGAAATCCCGTTCTGAACGTTAAACGTCTACACTCCCTCGCCCAGGTGGTGCGAAACCCGAAGGCTACTGTAGACCGATGATTAATAAACCTCATCCTTTTCAGGGCCTAAATATTAGGATTCCTATTACAATCCTTATTACGGGGAGGGGGTTGTTCTGGGCTAACATCCCGAGAGCTATGCTACTTCCAGCCAAAGGAAGGTCGGAAGCCTCATGGGTACCTTCATTTCCTGCTGCTGCTCTGCCGGGTTCCGCAAGGAGAAAATAACGCGCTTTATGGACGCCCCAAAATGGGACTCCCGTAACATATTGCGCACATGAGTACATGGTGATTTCCATGAATAGGGGGCCGAAATATGGATCCCAATATACTAAAGTCTTGTTATACAGACCTCTAAAAAAGGGTGGCCAGAATTCTCGGAAACCCTCATGTGGACAGAGACTCCTCTGGAAGAACGAAATATGGGCTACATCCAGAAACCATAAGAAACCTTATGTCTACCCTCTGTCTTCCCTGCACACTAAACAGTAAGCGTCAGACCCCAAGGCCTCAATGTGGAACCCTGACCCTGCCTAGAGTAACGACTGTACGCAGAGAAAATAACCCTAAGGACCCCAGGACCGAAATAACAGGGTTTTAGGGCCCAAATACTATAATATTAATGGTATTTGGATAACCTAGGAAAGGCTTGTACCTGCAACGTTGGCATGCCTCCCTTCTTTAAAGGTCTAGAGTCTAGGTTTAGGTAGACCCTACCAGGTTACCACCCTCACTCCTCACATTCTTCCAGGAAAGTTCTCATCTCTTTGCCTCAGTGTTGGCACATGAGTGGGGGTTAGGGATAAACCCTAAACCTCAAGCCCTAAACTGAAAAAAGTTAGGCCTTGCGGAAGGGTCCAGCTGTCAACTACTCAATAATCATATACATACTTACCTCAAACCTGACCCGTACTACAACTACTATTACTCAAATCCCAAGTACCTCAATATTGGGTACCTGGTCACTTAGGGTTTATGAAGGTAATTTGAGGGAGGTTCTTATAAAATGCATGTACGATCCTACTAAAAGGAACCCCTAATTAAGCAGTTCTTGATTCCCATGCTTGGAGGCCCATGGGACTTAGTAATTACTTATAACTGGGATTATAACCCTACTTAGAAGTGGGGTAACCCCCATAAGCCCACTTAAGGGGATTATAATTAGGACTATAAGCCCAGTTATAAGTGGTTACTAAATCCCAGGGGCCTCCAAGTCTATCCCTTTGCAGTCCCTTGTTGGGTTCCCTACTTAAGAGTCCCCGATGTATACTTCTTGACTTAAGCGCAGAAGGGATTTTGGCACTCCCAACCTTTCGAGTAAGAACCTACTAAATAGAGTCATGTGACAGTTAATATAAGCTTATAGGAACTTTATTACACGCGGTGTGGTAATAAAGGCCCCACTTACTGTTGGGCATCCCTAAACCCTAAACCCTAAATCCTAAACCCTAAACCTTCATCGGCAGGATTGACATGACTCCAGAAGGTTTTCCCCTGTATGCCTATAGTAACCCACCAGCAATCTAAACCACATTTCCCGGCTCCGACCTGTACACCCTAAGGGTTTAGGGTTTAGGGTTTAGGGTTTTTGGGTTTAGGGTTTAGGGTTAAGGGTTTAGCCTTTAGGGTGTAGGGTTTAGGGTTTAGGGTTGCCCTAAACCCCAACCCTCCCCGAACTCCTCAGCTACTCATAATTGGGGACTATGTAACCTGGCGAGGAGCAGCGGGTGGAGACCTGCAGCGTATAGTGCATGTTTGATCCACTCCCTTAAGCAATAGTAAGTGACTCCGAAAAAAACAGCACTCTTTCTGGAAACCCTGAGCCCTATACATCCTTAAATAACCCGTACATAATATGTCTCCGTTAATGAAAAGTATAGGGTCAGGTTCTGGGTTCGGGCTTAGGGTGTAGGTCCGGGTCATGGTTTTGGAGTCGATCTTTTTGGTGGCAGGTTCTGCTTTGGGTTTAGCGTTTGGGCGCTCACTTTATATCAGTGACGATGAAGGTGTGGTGTGACCAACACTAGACTACTGGGAGACTGATCTGGGGTGCTGCTCTATCTGTGCCTTAGGTTCTGTTTTTGGCCGAGTGACTGCTAGAAAGGGCCGTCAGAAATGACAAGCAGATATGAGAAGCTGTATCGTGATTGAGTAAGCATGCTTCACGGCCCTACGTAGCCATCTCCAGCCTCTTGGACGATATTGATTGCGCAAGACGGCTGAGACAAGATGAACCTTGCACATTCTGCAAAAAAAACGGGCAATTGAGAACTCCAGCCTCCGGACTCGAACAGCCGATTCGTTTCTTCCTGTGTCGTATGGAGCGTCACTTAATACTGGCCTCCTTGTCTTCCATCGAGCATGATTGGGTTCACCTCTGCAAGAGAAAACCATTGCAGCAAAGCGAGCTGCACATGCAACCTTTTGTCCGTAACGAAGTATGGAACGATAACCAGTCGGATGCCTGTCTCTTGACAGCGCTTGGCCTTCGCTTCATCTCTCTCCTGCTGTTTCCTGAAACTTGTGGGGTCGCGTGAATGGAAAAAATGGTTGGAGTCATAATGCTGCTCGCCCTGGTACTCAAAAGCTAAGCGGAGCTCAGGACAGTATCCATCCAACTGCAGGCCGTCCAAGAAATGAGGGAAGCATGCCTGAAATGCTGCCGGAAAGAAGATGGCCTCAAAAACACACCGAACATCCGACTCTGTCCGCCAAGTTGTAGCAGCGCATTTTGGACACCAAGTACCTTTTATCATTACGTTATTGGCAGATGTGCTCCATGTATGCCCAAGCCTGCACATCCATTCCAGCTTCTGGATGGAGTTCTGGTAGCTAGTGGTGAGGCATTGGCCTCCCAGGGACACAGCATGTGCCTGAACACGTCGCAATCCGATAGGTGCTGTTTTTGCACAGTGGGGGCACCAAGTCCCAGCCCGCAAAACTTTCTTCGGCGTTGCTTGCCATTTGTGGCCATGCTTGCATTTCTTGTACAGAACGCTGCCAGGAGTAGCCTGCCATTCGTGTCCCAGGCTGCAGCGCCAAGCGACCTTGGTCTTGCAGCTTGTGTAGGAAGTTGCGAGGCATTGTCCGCCCAAACTTTCAGCATGATCCTTCAGTCGCTGCAAACCAATTCTGGCCCTGATGCGCGCACATTCTCGACACCAGGTGCCTTGATTAAGAACAGAATCGGAAGTTGCAAGCCACTCATGACCTCCTTGGCACTGCCACTGCATTTTGGTGCGAGAGTTCACATACTCTGTGGCGAGGCACTGACCACCTAGTGCTGCAGCATGGCTTCGCAACCGCATCAGCTTCAGCTCTTTTTTTGTCGGACTACCAGTTGCAAGCTCCAGGCGCATCGGTTTGGAAGAAGTAGTTGTGACAGTGCAATGTATTTTGCCTATTCCGGCACGCTTCTTTGTTCGCCAGGGTAACTCGAACTGCAGTCTTTTCAGAAAGCCTCTCCCAGATTCGATGCCGTGACGGAGCATTGGCTTAGTAAATGCTGGACCAAGGACACTTTAGTGACCGCTTTGGGCTCACAGATGGCAACTTCAGGCAAACATGCTGCATCGAAAGGTTTACAACTTTTCACTCCTTACTTGATGCATCCGACTCAGCTGAGCACAGTGCCGGCTCTCACCGGCCCTACAAATTCAGACCTCTGTTGCATCGGCCACCTGCATAGGTGGCTACTATCTGAAGTCGTGGGCCGATCACAACTTTGAAAGACAAAGGCCTCACTTGGGTGGTTTTCCGGGGTATCTGGGGGTGCAGGCCACTACTCAGGCAAAAGCGCAGAAGCTGAATTTTTTTGAGAAGTTACAAGGCTAGTGCGATAGTTGACCCTCCGAATGAAGTGCTCAAAGTTTCTGCTCCTAATCACAAGGTGCACATCACAAATGATGCAATATACTTCAACCCCAAAACCCCACTTTGCAGCTCAAACTCCGAACTCGGTGGTTCGAGGCTTCGAGGATCCCAAGACTACATTCCGGATTCATGGAGCCAGATGCGCAACTCCTTGCCCTCAAGGTTCAAAATAATCACTTCATATGAATGTTCAAGCCCGCTCCCTCCCCACCACTGCAACTGAGTAGGTCCGCCCAATATAGAATAGAAGGTTCAATATGAGCCAATGTCTAAACTCCTAGTATCCCCCTTAATAACCCCTATATTACTCCCCAATATAATCCCCCATATAACCCCCTTTAAGGAGTTTAGACTATGGCTCATATGGGGCACATTTCATGTTGGGAGTGGGGGCTGGGGTGGGTTATGGTATGACTATGTTATCAAATACGCCGAAAAAGAAAATTGCTGTCACCATCATAGGGACCAACACTATGATTATGGTATACTGGACCCTTAGAATTGACAACTACCTACAAGATTAAGCTCAAGCTCTTGCCGTACTTATAATTCGGCTAACCCACAGTACACCTAGTACTGATTTTTGGGGGGTCAAGATAAACGCGCACACACACACACAGCTTGCGTGGGAAGTGGTCAGACTAGAGCATGCTGTCAAGTGAAGCTAACTTGGCGCGGTTGGGTGGGCCCAGACGCTATGACCTCTAAGCCTCAAATCTTTGTCCCTTGACGCCAAGCTACAGCCTACCTAAAGGGTCCATGCAAGCATATAGGATGTACCTGGGCCCTAAAACAGTCATGCGGGAATCCAATTTACTTCTACATGGACCCTTGGGGATACACCTTCTCGGCGCGGCACGCGGGATTTTGGTGCTGCAAATGTAGATCTTGCGGCCTTGGGGGGCCAATCACAAGCGGCGGAGGATGGTTTTAGTGAACACGCTGTGTCATGCCGTACGGCCTATCAGCTGCATCAAGGGGCCCAGTAGTGCTTCAGCCTACGAAGCTCCCTATATGTTTTTCAATATGATGGGCTCCTCGTGAAATTGGTAAGTGGATCCTCAATGTTTTATCTGGCCTTGCTAGGATTTCTCTCGCAGAATTGGCTAGGCGATGGGAGAACCCGTTTGCAGCAACCCTAAACCCTTGACCGGGTGATAGGCCGTCGGGTTCCCGCTATAAAGTTGTTTTGGCAGGTCTTGGCGGTTGGTGTCACATTTAGTTGTAGAACTCCTCCTCAGCACGTGGCCCATCTTTTCAGGTTATGTGAGGGGACCCTCTTGCGAGAAAGAACCGTTCAGGTTTCTTGCTAGGCTTTCCGATGCTCAGCCTCTAAAGTTTACAATATTGCAAGAAATAGCATATCTGCCTTGTGCTTTCAAAGTGCTCAGCACTTGCTGCGTCTATTTCAAGTCTTTGACAGAACCGACGCCCTCTACTCTATGCACTTTGGCACAACCCCTGAGCGCAAGCTCCCTAAATAAACAATCTACCCAAAAATAGAAAGCCTGAATCAAGCCCAACATAAGCTAAAAATAACAAATCAGAATGCAGCAACTAGCTACCATCCTCTGCAAACCCTAAACCCTAAACACCCGAGAAGCAAAAAAAAAAACTCTCAACCGCTCCGAAAATCCTCGGCTCTTCGCCTTAAATCCTAAATCCTCAGCCCTAAACCCTGAATCCTGAACCCTCCGTCCGAAACCCTAAGCCTGAATCCTGAACCCTGAGCCCTAACCCATACACCATAAGTACTACCTGGGCCCCGAAAGAAGGCAAAACATATCCCCAAACACCTAAAATTAGCGCACAAGGCCATTATGTTGCATACTTTCGGGGCTCAGGTAAACTCTAAACCCCCAAGCCCTAAACCACGAAAATCCGGGGCTGGCAGCTAGCCGGAAAGTTGAACATCTGCATGGACCTTACTTGGATGCCCCGTGGGACTTAGTAACCACTAATAACTGGGCTTATAACCCTACTTATAATCTTCTAAATGGACTTATAAGGGTTACCCCAAGTATAAGTAGGGTTATAATCCCACTTATAAGCAATTACTACGTCCCATGGGCCTCCAAGTAATGTAGACCCATGATTAATAGACCCCCCCTCCTTTTAAGGGTTTGGGGTTTAGGGTCCCCATTATAGTCCCTTTTTAGGGTTTACTAGTAAGGGGTCTACCTTATCAGACGGGTCTCCCGATTAGTTTGGGGTTCATTGAGGGTTTAGGCTTTAGGGTGCTATCTAGGGGTTATATAGGTGTATATAAGGATAATGGAAAAGAAAATGGAAGCTGCTATTTAGGGTTCAGGGGCTAGGCTTTAGGGTTTTAGGGTATAGAAATCAGGGTTAGGATTCAGGGTTTAAGGTTTGCTTTGAGTGACTCTGAGGTTCGAAAGGCATGAGGGTTGAGGATGTTGGGTCCAAGGTTTTGATTTTAACCCTAAACCCTAGACCCTAAACCCTTGAGAATTCTGCGGCTTCTGAACGGCTAGCCAACTCTCGAGCTGTGGTCATTTGAGTAGCCTTTTTTTTGGTGGTTGAACCTAGTAAGATTATATTCCTTGTAAAAACATACTATACCCAAAAGGAGGATATAATCTTACTCATTTTTGGGTACCATAGTATCCCCAAAGCAAATACTACTCATTTGTTTTGCAACTTGTTCAGGGTTTAGGGTGCAGGTTTCAGGGTTGAGTGTGCTTGGGTTCTGTGTGATGCGCTCACCTAAACTAACATGGAACCCGCCAAAAAGGGATCCTTTCCAGACTACTCCCTTCTTGGAAGAGTGCTTTTCTTCAGGTTCCATGCTAGTTATGAAGGAGTGGGGCTTTAGTGCTCGAAGATGTGGGCTGTTTACGAACTAGGTCTAATCATGTCTAATCCATAAACCCTTAAACCCTAAACGCCAACAGGGTTTAGGGTTAGGGTCTACCATCTTAGAGTTACGAAGTAGTAGCTAGCTTCCCTTGCAATTACCATGATGCCAGCTGCACCAGGTTAAATTCCGAAATTTCCGGATCATATACACCCGATTGCAACTAGAATGCTTGTCCAATACCCTAAACTTCGAATCCTTATCCCTATCCCAGACCCTAAACCCCAAATACCAAACCCCACTTGGAGGTCCGTTGTACTTCTAATCTACTTAGTAACTGTCGTTATGACTTAATTATAAGCCCCATAACTACAGCTATCCTAGATATAAGCAATTGGGTTATAACTAAAGTTACTAAGAAGGTTGCAAGTACAATGGACCTCCAAGTAGGTACTCCCAAAAGGGGATCCCTAATATTTCAGAAGCCCTGAACCCTAAACCCTTCAATTGTGGGGCCATAGGTTTGAGGGTCCGTCTGGGGTTTTGAGTTTTAGGGTCGGATCTTCAGATTTCGAGAACTCTCGTCAGCACTCCAGGTATCTTATCTAAACAATATATGGAGGACCGACGGGTTCCAAGGCGCGATGTGGTGCACATGTCGGAAGTGTGTGAAGGTATGTCATGCTCACGCATTTCAGGCTTGCCCACAACTAATTCCCACGGTTGAGTACCCCGAAAGCAGACAAACCATGAGCGTTTTTGTGCTGATGAACCTACTCCCCGCATCATAACCCCCTCCCCGACTAACAAGCCTCCCCACCGCCTAATAATGAATCTCCCCCCACTTGTATACTGGTACTTTACTTCAGTCGCAGTAGAACAGTAGGAGCTAAGATCAGAAGGTTCAACTGCCGGATGTTTTGCGATGTCTGCATTTTCATCTGGGGGCTTCAGCTTGAGGTGGTATGGGGACTACTTGAGGGGTAATATAAATCCTTAATAAAGGTCGTGTAAGGGAACAGGTTTAAGGTTCCTTCTATTTTAAGAGTCCCTCCGAAAATCTTCTGATATTAGCATCGGCTCCCTCCCAGTAAAACCCCGTACTGTACCAGACTATTTAAATGCTTCCTGAATCACTTAAGAGCACTAGGTGCGACCAAGGCTTTTGCTAACTAGTGCTTAACTCAGTTGTATTGCGAGCCCTCACAGAACAATAGTCATGTGACACAACACTGTCGAAGCCCTAAACCCCGAACCTGAAAATCTGAACCTCGTCACGCTAGGCTTCAAGCGCTAAAGCCTGAAACATGAGCCCGGCACTACACCCCACACTCCCCAAAACAACCCTGAAACTCCCTGAAACAAGTGGTCTACGAAGACTCCAGTCCTCTCTCAAGGGAGCTTAGTTGGTAGTTTCCCGGAAAAAGGAGCCCAAATGTGAACTCCATGTCGTATATCTAGTGCTCCCAAAAAGGGACCGCACAGCTTTGAAAGCCTAACCCCTAAACCCGGACCCTAAACCCTAAACCGTGTTTGGGTCATTCCGAAAAGCCAAGCAACCCATCCGGCTTCACCAAGTCAATCTGCAGAACACAGATCTATTGGTTTAGGGTTTAGGGTTTGGGAATCTAATTGAAGGTTCAGGTGGGTAGCTTCCCCCATTTAAGCCTGACATAGAAAAAGCCCTGAGATACTCAAAGGCTCTCCATGTAAGCCTTACATAAGCTTTATGTAAGGGTAGCCCCACGCAAAGTAGCCACCTGAAATTTCCCTGAAAAGAGGCTTCTCGAAGTAATCTTTATATGCAGAATTCCTGAAGGTGTCCAGCCACGCAGTAATTATACACTTGCCCAAAGCCCTGTGCCTATACTACCACTACTATAGCTCCGATCCCAAGTCCTCCATCTGCATTGGGTGAAGGGAAACTTCGGGACTTCGGAAGACTTTGCAAGGCGTGCGTACGAGCCCCTTGCTTCGGACAACACCAATGTCTCAAACTAGAGCTCCGCATAGGAAATGCAGGGAACTTTGTTGCAAAAGGTCATAGTCTCATATGTCCCCTGGATGTGCAGAGGATTGTACATAGTTCTGCAAGGTGTGGCACGGTCTTTACATAACTATACTTATAACACCCATAACTAGGACTCTGCTTTGCTTCATCCGCTTAACCTTACATGAACTAGGTGTCCCTGTAAAGGGCTCGTGGGAGGATAGTATGGGGATTATGGAGGGAAATATAGGAATACTATCCGGATTTGTAGGGCTTTGAAATTTCAACAAACTGGGGTCCCGCTGTGGGAGTCCCCACAATATCTATACAGTAACACATCGGAATATTGTGGCGATGTGTTGGGTTTAGGCTTCTTTGGAGACCCATGCTTGGGACTGTAGTATACTGAAGTCTATAGCCGGGCCTTGTATTTATGGAAACTTCTACATGGCCCTGGAAAAGGAACATAACTTTGCGAAAGCAGCTTCAGCCGGAAAGCACCTGGCCTTTTCAAACACGTACACAAAATCCCATATGAGCTATAGTCTGAACTCCTAGTATACCCCTTAATCACCCTATAATGCTTTCCTATACCATCCCCTATATAAACCCTTTTCAGGAGTTTAGACTATAGCTCATATGAGGTAGGGTGTCTAAACCCTTAACCCTAAACCAGGATTCCTTAGGATTGTTGGTCTGTGCTCATACTGGGTGTCCAATTGGGGATGCCACCTATAGCAACCATGCGACATATAGCTCCTGTCTTTAGAGAGCCTTTTCTGGTGCTGTTTGCTACTTGGAGGCCCATGAGACTTAGTAATTACTTAGAACTTAGAATTGAGATTATAACCCTACTTATAAGTGGGGTAACCCCCATAAGCCCACTTAGTGGGATTATAAACAGGGTCATAAGCCCAGTTATAAGTGGTTACTAAGTCCCAGGGGCCTCCAAGTAGTTTGGGGGCGGGTCAGCTGCGCTTTCTCAAGATCCCTAGGCTGCGAGCACTGTTCTCTGAACCAGGGACAAATCCAGTAACCTCAACTTAAACATAAGTCCTAAACGCTGAGCTTTACACCCAGCCCCCCCACCTCCCAAGCCCATACCAACCCTAAGCCCTAAACCCTAAAGCCTAAACCTGACCTAGAACTACATTGCTTTTCAAACATACACCACATGCAGTCTCCCTGGGCTAGCCCTGAAATTGCCTCTAGCCTGTACTTCTACAGAAGCCCAAGGCTCGTAAAATATTAGCCGCTGTAGAAACTCAAGCATGAACCCTCATCCTGAAACCCTAGACCCTGAACCCTAAACCTTTATCCTTCAACCCTAAACCCGGCTCCTGAACTTTTATGAGCCCTTCTCCTTGGAAATTTCGTAAATGCAGAAAATACAAATCTTTAATAGCCACCCACCAGAAAAAAAACTCATCATAATCACCATAAGACCCTCAGGGTCCCTCAAAAGCCTACTGTTTTGAAAGATACCACTAATCCCTGAGCTGGTTCCCGATGATGGTACTTTTGGAAATAACAAGTCCATCTTCCCTATTGGGTTGTCGAATGCCAAGTAATAAACACACATCCAACAATGATGCAGGCAAAGCCTGAACTTTTACTATGGGGAACTCGGAGCCCTAGTAAAAAAAAAAAACTTTTGCTTTTCCTAAGGATTCAAATGGGGGATTGTCAAAATTATGGTCTCTTTTTGGGTCCCCTAAATTAGGCCCCGTATTAGGCCCCGTATTATAATAGGGACCCCAAAAGGGACCATAATTTTGACAACCACCCAAATAAGCAAAAAGTAAAAAATATTTCCGAGTAACCCTAAGTTTAGTCCATCACGGCCAGCTTTGAAGTGGCCTGCTTCACCCGCGCCACAGCCCGACCTTCAGCGGAAGCCTCCGCAGTGTCTAGGGTATAGTTGAAGGTTTACTTGGAGGTCCGCTGTACTTATAACCTACTTAGTAACTGTAGCTATGAACTAGTTATAAGTCCCATAACTACAGTTACCCTCCATATCATTGGGTTACAACTACACTTACTAAGTAGGTTGTAGGTAAATCGGACCTCCAAGTAGGGTCTAGGGTATGGAATTTGGGGTCTCGCATTTGGGCTTTAGGGATCTAGAAGAAGGTTTAGGGTTTAGGTTTAGGATATACCCTAAGACCAAAGTACCCAAGCTGGATGTCAGTTGGCCCAGAAACACCCTTATGGCAACCTAGCTGCGCCCAAATGACATTCCATTCATGTGCGCGCACCTTCAGAGATAAGGTGTTTGAGGAGTTTAGGTTTAGGGACGTAGGATTCCACGTGTAGGGTTTGAACGCACAAGTTGTTTTGGGGCTTGTCTGAAAACGGCGGTTGGCGCGCTTTAAATTTTCAAAATTTAGAGCTGCTTTGTTATAGTGATTGCCATTGACGGTGTAGGTTTCTGTTGAGGTGTGCGAGCTGCGAGGTGTTGTTGGTTTCCCTGCGCCTTGAGCACCTGGCCACGTTGAAGCAAGGTTTTCGAAGAACCCAAAATTCAGGGTTTATAAGGGTCACCAAAACAGCCCTAATAATAAGGTCCCTGGAACTATCATATGAGCTATCGTCTAAACTCCTAATATCCCCTTTATTAAGTCCCCCATGTAATCCCCTATATAACCCCCTTCATGGAGTTTAGACTACAGCTCATATGATTGTAACAGGGCTTGCCAAGACTTGCCAGTACTCAGGATCCCGAGTCGCATGCACTCATTCCCTTATCCTCAACCCTAAGCTTTAAGGGTTTAGGGTTAGGGTTTGGGGTTTAGGGTTTTAAGCCACAAAACCCTAAGCCTTAAACCCTGAACCTTGAACCTTAAGCCCTCAACCCTAAGCCTGGAACCCTAAATCCATTCATTACCCTAAACCCTAAGCCTTAAACCCTAAATCTCGCACCCTACACCCTAGACCTTAAACCCAAACCTAAAACCTAAGACCCTGTAGAGCCTAAACCCTAAATTAAAAGCCAAGCTTCAAGCATTACCTGAACCCCAAAAGTATGCAAAATAATAGCCTTTCGGCTATTTTTAAATGTTTTGGGCTATGATGTTTCCTACTTGTGGGGCCCGGCCCAGGTAAATACCCTACAACCAAGATTCCGCATCCTAAGCCTGGTTCAAGTTCTGCCCAATCCTAACCCTACACCCTGAACCCTAAACCCTGAATCCTAAACCCTAAACCCTGAATCCTAAACCCTAAACCCTGAATCCTAAACCCTAAACCCTGAATCCTAAGCCTGGTTCAAGTTCTGCCCACTGAACTCGAAGCGGCAAGGCCTGCCGCCTCGCCGTGAAGATGTTCGGGGCAACGATGATGTCCACGACCTGGGCTTTAGGATTCACTTGGAGGTCCATTGTACTTTTACCCCACTTAGTAACTGTAGTTATAACCTAATTATAAGTTAATTGTAAGTCCCATAACTACAGTTACCCTAGATATAATTGGGTTATAAGTACAGTTACTAAGTAGGTTATAAGTACCATGGACCTCCAAGCAGGGTTTGGGGATTCAGGGCTTAGGGATTTAGAGTTTAGGGTTTGGGGTTTTAGGATTTAGGGTTTAGGGGGTTTAGGGCTTAGGGTTTAGGGCACACTAGACCCTTCTTTGGGGGGCGTAAAGGGGACTTAGTAAGTTAAGGCTTATGGTCCAGGGAAATGTTGACTTATGTTTTCTTGTTGGGGTTTTTCGTGTACTGCTGAAGTTCATGTTCTTTGCGAGGGCTTAGCACCATCTAACTTTGGCCCAGCACATTCAGCACTGTGGGCCATGTCCGAGTGGGAGATATTCAAAGGCTGTCGCTCTAGATCACACATCATACCGAAAGATTGGGGCTTTAGAACTCCGCGGCTGGCGCTGCTATCTCAGGAAGTATATTCACCCTGGCCTAATTCTGTACTAGTAAATGACACATGGGGACATCACACTATGAACCGCTGAAATGTACGTCGCCCTCCCCGCCAAACACCTCCACGCAATAAATCCGGCCGCTCCCAGTGACAGCGGAACCTGCATATGTCAACTAACATGTGGTAGTTTCCCTAATTAGTTCTCGGGGCCCAATATAGATCTCAATATTCGACAATGCTTATTTGTGGGACCCCAAAAATCTACCCCTACTTTTGGGAAACCCTCATGTTGCCTCGGGAAGCTGACAGACCAACCTTTGCCCAAGCTGCGAAAACTTTCTTTATCTCTCAACGCCAGACCTTGCACCAGCCATGCTTTAGTGCTGAATCCCGAGAAAGCCTTGAATTCAAAGCTGCAGAAGCCAAAGCTTCTGCAGCATTACTTGGCTGCCCAAATCCCTTTAAAGCAGTTCGCTTGAGGCTCATAGCTACGCTGGTAGCACCCTGCCGTGAAGTGCCCTTCGACATGTATGTAGGCTTACCGATTGCTTAGTACATCCATGCTTGCAGCTGGAGTACTTTCGAACAGAGCCTGAATGTTGTAATCCGGCTTGCAATAAAAGGCAAGCACCCGCTTCTATCGCGAATTGCAATCTCCCGAATCCTCGAAACATATCGGAAACAAACTAAACTCAACAGGCTTCCGCACACTGAGCCCAACACGCGTGCAACTGTGAAAGCCAAAGCCTTACTGTCCATGGAAGAAGTTTGCGGCACCACATATACCCTACACCTTAGCGATTGTATTTTTGGTGGGATCCTGGCTAGCGCAAGGTTTTCCCCATCCACCGCTACAACCTGAACTGTCCGTCCAACATAATTCAAGGTAGCACCAACCCCAAACCCGAAGCCCTAAACCCTAAGCCCTAAACGCCAAATCCGAAACCCGAAACCGTAAGCCCTGAACCCCCAAACCCTGGAACCTGAACCCTAAGCCCGAAAACCCTAAACCCCAAACTCTAAACCCTAAGCCCTAAACCACGAACCCTAAACCCTAAACCGAAAGCCTTGAACCCTCAACCTGAAGCCCTATAGGCTCTGAACCAAGGACGCTGCAGACTCCTCCGTGTTGGCTGTATTTAGCAACCTTAGTCACACAAAGTATACCTGGGCCCCAAAAGCAAGCAAAATAATAGGCCCAAAACCGTCAAACCCCACCAAAATAGCCTAAAAAGGGCAATTGTTGGGCGTTGAGGCTCTACTGGTCTGCCGAGATTTCCAGGCAGCCCTGGCGGTAGGACCCACACTTGCTCACGCACTTTAGGGTTTAGGGTTTGGGGTTCAAATCAAGGCTTAGGGTCTAGGACATTCTGCAGCTAGCTATTTGAGCTATAGTCTGGGCTCCTAGTATGCCCCCTTAATGACCCCTATACTACTTTCCTAGATAATCCCCTATATAATCCCCTATATCACCCTCTTGAAGGAGTTTAGACTGCAGCTCATGTGGCCACCCTACCCCTAAATCCGAAACCCTAAACCAATCTCATGATCAAGGCATGCGGCATGCACCCTGATATAGAGGGACCCTGAAGTAATGATCATCATCCCGTGCGGTCTTTCTTTATTGTGGGGGAGGATCACCTGAGATCACCTCAGCGCCGGGTCCCCACAATCCTTCAGAACAATCCAAGAACGAGCATCTTCGAGTCAACTATGCAGGCGTCCATAAACAGGGCGCCTCAACCTAGAACCCACTGTAGTCCCTAAGGGTCCAAGTACCTAATAATCATATACTTACCCAAAACCAATACTATAATTACTATTACCCAAAACCCAAGTACCTAATTATTGGGTACATGGACCCTTTGGGAGTTTCCATCCCGAATATAGTTCTTGGACGTACCGGTTGCGTGCGCAGCCGCCTCTGGGGATTGAAGCTTTCTACCATGTCGCTTTAAGCCCTAAACCCTATAAAGCCTAGCAAAGTTCAGCCCAAGAGGCCGAAACCCCAAACCCCCGAAACCTGACACAAAGCAACTGCAAGCCATGAATGTCAACTCCAGACCTTTAAGAATCAAATGCTGACTTCAACCCCCCAAACTCTACATCCCTGACCCTACACCCTCAAACCTTACACCCAAAACCTTCAAATCCTATAAGAACCCTAGGCGTGAACTTCAAATCCTTCAATCGCACATCTTCAAGGCCTGAGCTAAAATCCAGATCTACCGGGTTTTGGGTTTAGGGCTTAGATTCTTGAAGCTCAAATCTTCAATTCAAGCCCTCAGCCCCATAGACTGCAACTTCTCTAGCCCCAAATCCTGAAATCGTGAAACTTGTGACCCTCAATCTTGAGGCCCAAATCCCGCCAAAACATTCCCAAAACTCGAAACCCAAAACCCTATTCCCCACATTCCCAAGAGTCGGGCCCAGAGTCCCAGAAGAACTGCGACAACTGCCCGGCGGAACCGGCGGAGACCTCACATCCAGGTAGACATATATCAGGATGTAGGATGTATGCTCCAGGGTTTAGGGTCTAAAGTTTAGGGTTTAGGTTTCGGGGTTTAAGGTTTAGGGTTTCGGCTTTAGGTTCGAGGCTTTAGGCTTTAGGGACATATGGATACAAGCGAGGTTTAGAGGTTTAGGGGTCCCTTATCTGGTTCCTGTAGGGGTATGAGCAAGAACTTACACCCTAAAACCCTAAACCCTAAACCCAAATTACTGAACATGCGAGAGCTGTGTCCGACAATGATCCAGTTTTCTGCAGGTTACATCTGGATTACAGACGGGGTGGTCAGTAGTTTATGAGGCACCGATCCAGTCTACAGTGGTGACAAGACCAAGCACAAGTTACTATCTAGTAGTCGGAATAAGAACTGGGTCTCTTGAGACTAGTACATTCTAGAAGAAGGAACAAAGAACATGCTGCATAGTCAATCAAAATAGAAAACTCTATAATGCAGGGTTTTGGCGCCCCAAGGTCCTGATTGTTGGGTACTTAGATGTATCGGACAACAAACCCAAACCCTAAACCCAAAGTCCTATATCCTAAGCCCCAAACCATATATCCGAAACCCCAAACTCAAAGCCTAAACCCTAAATCCTGAACCCCAACCCCGAAACCCTAAAATCCTAAAACCCTAAAACCGTAAGACCCAAACCCTATATGTAAACCCTAATCAGTAGGGTCTACCCGATGGCCAAAACCAGCAAAACTGGAAACGGTTTCAGATCCCTTCTGAAATCCCAAGCTTTGAGTCCCACAGCCTTCGCTCTAAATCCCAAGAGCCTGAAACCTCAACATCTGAACTAGAGTTTAGGGTCCCCCGCTTCAAAACCTTGCATCCTACACCCCAAACCGCAAATCCTAAACCCTGAAACCCATAAACTCCCAGACCCTAGACCTTCAATCTTGAAGCCTGAACCCTAAAAACCTTAAACCCTTAAACCCTAAGACCCCTAAACCCTAAACCCTGAACCCGAAGCACTTAGGTGCCTCTGCGCAGGTCACGTCAACGTTGGGCTTAAAGGAGGGGTCCGAGGCCGCCTAGCAGGGTTTAGGATTTAGGGTTTAGGGTTTTAGGATTTAGGATTTAGGGGTTTAGGATTTAGGGTTTAGGATTTAGGGGTGTAGGGGGCTGTATAAGGGTTATATGGGGTCATGTAGGGATTATGTAAGGGTTCTTTATTGGGTTATGTGGGGGTTAGGCTGCCTTCCAGCAGCTCCAAATGTTGTTTTGAGGAATCCCCTGCAAGCTTTAGGGTTTTGACAGGGTTTAGGGTTTAGAGTTCAGGGCTTTTTCAAGTTCAGGGTTTGGAGTTGCGAGTTTAAGGCTTATGCACGGTTCAGGGTTCAGAGCTTAGGGTTCAGGGCTACTACAGGAGTTAGGAGTTTAGAGTTGAGGGTTTATTCAGGGTTCAGAGCTTAGGGGCTCAGGGTTTGGGGTTTACACATGGTTTAGAGTTTGGCGTTTACGGTTTTTCAAGGTTTAGGGTTCAGAGATTTATGTTAAGGGTTTAGACCTGGCTTCGGATTTGGAGTTGAGAGTTTAGGGTTCAGCCTTTTCTCAGGCATACAAGGTAATCCCCTCTCCTACTAGTATGGGATCGAATACAGATTCCATAAGGGCTACGTAAGGATCACGTGGGGCTAGATAGGGATTATGCAGGGGTTGTTATATATGGGTTACGTTGGGATTCTATTCGGGTTGTGTTAGGGGTCATGAAGGGGTTATGTTGAGGTTGTATAGTATAGTAGGGGTTATTCAGGGGTTATATGATGCAGTGGGTATGTAAGATAATATGCAGGGGTAATTATGAAGTGATGTAGGGGAATAGAAAACGGGATGGAAATCACTCCATTGTTAAGGGCTTAGGGGCATAGGGCTTCCATGAACCCAATATTCTCCCTAATTTAAAATGATACAGTATTGTGCGCATTTATTCTTCCCTAAACCCTAAACCCGCGTATTTGGGGCGGGGATGAGTAGGATTCGTAGGCTTTGCAGAATCTTTCACAGCCTTATTGGGGAATTGAAGGGTTGCTTCTGGGTTAGGCTTGAGAGCTTAGAAATTTACACTTCCATAAGCGGGGCTGTAAAATTTGAGATCTTAGGGTGTACGATTTCAGAACTTCGGGTTCTTTGGCATAGAGCTATGCACAATAGATCGCGGGCTGAGCTCTGCATACTTTAAAGGAGTCTGAGTTGAGGTGAGTGATCGTCTGCCACTTCTTAGCCCTACACCCAACCTCAAACCTTGCAAGTGCAGAGAACTTGGCAGAGAACTTGGACCGTATAGGCGCACTCCTCCAAAAAGCGACGGCTGCTTGGAGGGACAGGGTTTAGGGAAAACAAGATCCTGGGCCAGTTACAATAGTTCAGACTCTTGAATTGAAGCCCTCTTGGGAATACTCTCAATATATAACAAGAACTAGGGGTGAGCTGGGTTGCGCGCATTCTAATTTGAACAGAAGCTCAGATGCAAAAAAACACTCGTACTCGCAATTTCTACATGAACCACCCGCGTGAGGTCGCCATAATTTGCCTACTTGCCTCGTACACAATCGGTCCTGGTAGGGCGCTCCAAGTTGAGCGAAAAAGAATCTGAGCTTTTAGCGGCAATCAAAGTACCAAAAGGTCAATATACTCAAATAAAAGGCCCGCAGTAACCTAGGGATGTATTCACACTAGAAAGGGAAGCATAGACGAGATCCCTCCCAAAGCCTACAGAGGGGTTAATATGACTGAAGGGCATCCAGAATCATACAGGAGAGGTCCCCATTTAGGTGTTGCAAGAAGGTTAGTATGACTCCTCACCTGGAACAGCTGTTCCGCCAGCTTCTCCCCACTCGTTTTCTCGTTACCTGCGTCAGAACTTGGTCATAGGGCTCATTCAGGGTGTGAGGTTGAAGTTTTTGGACTCCGAATCGAAAAAGTCTGGGTGGTGCGACTGTATTTCCCTGACTCAGGAGTAGAATGACGAGCATCCTTTTACCCCTGGTTTGCATTTAATTGAGGTCTCCCCAGCGGCACACCCAATATATGCACTCACTCAAATTCCTTAGCCGATATTCAACTCCCATCTTATTTGAGTTAGGCGGCCGCCAAGTGATTCGTGAGCAAGTTCTCTTACTGTGGTTACGCAGAGGGTCCGTATATACAACTTCTAGGGAATTAGGTCCCAAGATACCATTCTATAGAAGGAATTATCGGTCCCAACTCCCTAATGGGTGTATATGTGGACCCTCTGGGTTAGTAGGGAATAAGGGAGTATATCATAGAGGGGTTATATGGGGATTATATTCCCTAGGCCCTGATTGCCAACAAACCCTAAGGGTCCTAGTACCAAAAAAAACTATACCTACCCAAAACGTGTACTACAATTACTATTACCAAAATCCCAAGTACGTGATTATTGGGTACTTGGTTACTTGGACCCTTACTATAGGGCAACCCCCCAGTAAGTTCTATGAACCGTCAGCCCTTGACTGCGACAGGCTTCGGAAGTGCGAAATGTTTCTGGACTTGAAGTACACATGAGAGCTCTCCCAAAATACCAGTTGCTGTTAAAGAACGTACACTTATGTTCCATGATATAGGTATATAGAAAGTAATAAGGTGTCCTTGTTCTTGTAACTTGTTTGAAGCTCCTTAACAGCAACGCAGAATAAGCAGAGTCTCCGAAACGGCAAATGGAGCACATCGATTTTCAGAACTGGTATAGGGAAACGTACAGAACTAGGCCCCACATACTCACCAGAGAATCTCCACATACGATCATGGTTTAAAAGCATCCAGTCACAGATCGATTCGGTCCCTACAGTAGTGGTTAGATAATATTGAGTAGGGGTGCATGAGGAACTCATATGTTGAGGGATACGCTTCTACTTCTTCTGGGCTTGCTCTTGAAGATACCAGAATATGGCTACTACTCAAAACTACAGCCACGTGTCAACGTCCCTACGCTGTCTGATCCGGAGGGTCTGGATCGCAGACTGAGTCTGGAGGGTCTGAAACGATGTTAGCACATCACAGATTTCTTTACGATGGTATGGAACGGAGAGGTCTGGAACGGAATTCGGCGTTTGTTCCGGACCTCTGGATTGGGGTATGGATCGGGATGTCTGCTTCCCCGTGTTCCGGACCAATCATAATGAGCGGTAGCCATACGAGTATATATATATATAGTAAAGGGTAGAGTTTCCTTCTTTGGTAACCCTAAACCCTGAACCCTATGTACCCTTACTATAGTGACTTTTACTCACCATTTTGCTTGTCGACCTAGCTCACCTCATTTCAAAAGACGGCTTGCAGTGAGGGTTTAGGGTATAGGAATTAGGGTACCTAAATGACTTGAAGCTATGATGGTTACATAGTAGAAACAGGAAGGGTAAGAGCAATAGTAGTTAAAGGTCACGACAACAGTCATAGTAACCGCGGTAGTAGTGGTGAACAAGCTTGATTGCATGAACCCCCCGATGGATGTCCCGGCAGCCGGGTGTGGTGGAGTTGGGTCTTTCAAGGACTGACTTGGATCCAGGAAGATTCCACCCTCTTTCTCTCGCGGTTTAGGGTCTAAGGTTTCTCCTTCTCTGTGTCGCCTGCTCTCTCTATCTACATACATATAATATGTGTATATATACATATGTATATATATATATATTGTGTTGTACCTTTGTACCACCCCCAGGAGAGGACTCCAACCATACAGCGCCAAAGTCTGAAAACCCAAGACACCAGCACGCATCCCGACTCTGTGACAGTCTCTGTCCATTGCATTGATTTGCTATTTGTATCACAGCGCATGGTGTTGCTTGTTTCATCGTTCCTTGCGGTTCAGGGTTCCGTACATAGGACCTGATATATTCGACATGCTCCGAGACTCTCCTGATCAAAAGGTGAAACAGAAGCCCTAAACCCTAAGCCTCAAAGTTCTCAGCCACGAAGAGTGATCCCAAGATTACCTGAAACCCAAAATATGCGAAGTAACGGCCTTCTGGGCTATTTTTAGGTGTTTGGGGCTATCATTCTGGCTACTTTTGGGGCTCAGGTAGGGTTCAGGGCATATAACCCTAAGGGTCCAAGTACCTAATAATCATATACTTACCCAAAACCTATACTATAACTACAATTACCCAAAACCCAAATACCTAATTATTGGCTACATGGACCCTCTGGGTAATCAAGCCATTGTCTAAACTCCTAGTATCCCCCTTAATAACCACTATCGTAGTCCCCCATATCATCCCCTATATAACCCCCCTTTAAGGAGTTTCGACCCTAAACCCTAAACCCTAAACCTCAAATAGTAGTTTCCATTTTCTTTTCCATTATCCCAATAAGGAGTTTAGACTATAGCTCATATAATCAGTCCAGCCTCGAGCCACCTTGCCTTCGGAGTCGATGGGAATCACTTTGGACACCTTGCAGGGACCAGCTCACAGAAGCTTGCCTAATATCCAGCTCAACCCTAAATCCTAAACCTTAAACCCTAAACCCTAAACCCTCAACCCTCAACCCTAAACCCTAAACCCTAAACCGGCTCTAAGCCTTGAGCCCTCAACTCTATGAGAGGAACCCTGACAAAAAGATCCGTCCTTTACCAATTCCAACCCAAGGAACGTTTAGAGCCATTTTTTTAGAATTGATTTTTTTTTTTGAATTGATGTTTTTTAATAATTGATTGTTTTTTGATACTAGCTTCTTTTTACGAATCGGGCTCGCCTTTGTGATCGATACAGCAACTTCCGAAAGACACGAATATTGTAGGAACCATGATATGGATAGTTCCCAAAATAAGGGTCCTTTTTTTTCACCTGTAAATATTAGCTGCTGCAATGGTATAAACTATAACCAAAAGAGGCCCTAATTGTGAGAACAACGCATATGTTTCCATCAAACGGAGAATGTACAGGATTTAGAGAACTTGCTACGCACTGCGCATCCTTAATTTTTATAAACCTGCCGTGACAGAGGATACAAACGGTACAGGGGATACACTAGTTCTTGAAACCATACTTCTTCCCGAAACCCATATGAGCTACTGTCTAAACTCCTAATATCCCCCTTAATAACCCCTATAGTAGTCCACAATAGAATCCCCTATATAACCCCCTATAAGGAGTTTAGACTATGGCTCATATATACAACTGCAAAGGTACCTGGATTCCCTCCTCCGCTCCCCATTAGGCACCAGCAAACAAACTCGAGTTCAGGCTTGCTCGTGCAGTATTGCATTCTGTGAAACTTCTGGACCCTTGCTCACGAGCTACGGTGGGTCAGAGGGAGGAAACCTTGCTCCAACCAGGACCCCCAATATCAGGGTTTACAGTTTAGGGTTTGGGGATATGTTGTACCTCTTGGAGAGTCAACCCCCCACCCGCCCCAAAGACTAGTTCTTCATACTGACGTGCCCATATACTAGGGCCATCTTGCCCTACCACGGAGCACCACGCTGAAAATCTCGTCAAGTTGAATTGAGTGTCGTACTCAGAGAGGTTTCGACTCATCTCAAGATGCTGCAAACTACAAAATCCTCTGCCCCTAATAATAAAACCCCCGAATCCCTGAGTATTATCCGGTATCATGGAGATACCTTTGTCAGTAATACATAAGACATATCTAATGCATAGGGGGTGGGAGTTGTAGTTTTACCGGGAGTCGATTGATTGAGCTTAGGCACACCCCGTAGAAGGCGAGATAAGTATGGGTTCAGGGCACGCGGCTACGCAACTTGGTCCCCGCACTTACCTCAAAAATTGCGGCCAAAACAATTTCACAACAAATTTTACAGCAGGACCCAACTAGCCCAAAGTCAGTCAAAGGATACCACGAGCCCAAAATAGGTTGCGCCTCAAACCAGATAATATTTGTAGACCTAGATGGAAGTTTCTTGGAACCTACCCTGTGAAATCCAGCCCCTATAATCCCGTAGTCATCGCTGAACCCTGAGAAAAGATTTTCGAGGTTACTTGGAGGGTCATGGGGACGTTTTTAGTAGGTAAATAACCCCAAATAAAGCCAATTCATGACCCCAATGATCCCCGTTATTAACCTACTTAGTTAGTCCCACTGCAAGTAGAGGCCCAAGCAACCCTAAACCGTAAACCCTTAACCCTTGACCCTTAACCCCAAACCCCGAACTCTTCAAGGTTAGGGGCCCCCACCATACAAACGTGGCTCGGAAGCTCATCACCCGGCTCTCCCTGGAACAGACTAAGGGTTTAGAGTTTCCCAAAAGTAGGGGTGCCTTTAAAGGGGGCTATATAGGGATTATATAGGGGTATATAGGGATTGTATAGGGTTTAGGGTTTAGGGCTAGGGATTATATAGGGTTATATAGGGTTTAGGATTTAGGATTTAAGGTTTCCCAAAATTAGGGGTACCATTTTGGGGGTCCCAATGAAAGAGATTGTAGTATATCGGGGTCTACATTGGAGTCCCCCTAAACCCTAAACCCAATAAACCCTAAACCATGCAGTTTCTCGGCTTGAAGGGCTGGTTGTGGATCTGGGGCTTCAAGTTTAATGTAGGCCATGATTGATAAACCCCCTCCTTTTTAAGGGCCTCGATATTAGGATCCCTATTATAATCCCTATATTCAGAGGAGGGGGTATATTAATCAGGGGGGTCTGGTTTAGGAGTTTAGGATTTGGAATGTTGGATTTAGGATGAAGGCTCAAAGTTCAGGGTTTGGGGTCTGGGCTGTATGGCTTGAGGCTTTGGGATTTAGGCTTTAGGGTTTGGGATTGAAGGCTTAGATTTTAAGGTTTGGATGCTGCCTTTGGGGCTCTGGGGGCGACGTTTTGGGCTCAGGATTTGGGGCAGAGGGCATAGAGTTGAATAGTGGGCTATCCGTAAATTCAGTGCTGTTGGTTTTGCCCTTATGTACTGGGTTTGTCACGCTCTTTGGCTTCTATGCCATGTTGCAGAAAGCTGCATCGTTACTGTGCAATGCGTCACCATATCTCTATTCCTAGCTTCACCTCCTGATGTAGACAGGGCCGAGAGATTAGGCTTCAGGACCGTCTTCGTCTTCAGTTTCGAAAGGATCTCAGCAGGGGCACGATCGAGCATACTGGACCGTTACTCCCCGCTGTACATCCAAACATGTGAGGCATCATGATACGCTGTGATTTTTGGAAGGGAGGCATCAGCCCCTTCGGTTCAATCCGCGAAGCCCATATCGGAGACTGCGTTCCTCAAAGGGAGGGACCCATATGGTCAGCTCGAACCACAGGATCACAAACGCGTTGCCCTAGACTCTAAGCTTGACCAGCCTGATTTGGAGGAACCAAGTAAGCCTACATTTTATGATGAAAACTATCCCTACTTGGAAGATACAACCCTTTATTCTTTCTTATGGGCATCTGAGCATGAGCTGTGTGTGCAATGTGTTGCACCCACCCTAAGGCCAGAATGAGTGGCAAATTGAGGGGATATGCAGCAGCTGCAATATCCCAATCGGCCCCATCAGCAATATGGGCCTCAAAGTACGTACATAAGAGCCAATTTGGTGGCTATATTGGCACTTCGTAGACTGCTGTACAGCTGTCCTCTAAAATGGTGGCTGTACCAGGTTCCATGCTAGTTTGGGGAGGATTTGCGGTCCGCTTTCACCTTTTCTCGCAAAATAACTGCCATGAACAGTGAGCTCGGCTGAGCTCGTTACAATGTTACAACCTGCCCAGACTTTCAAACCCTGAACGCCAAACCCTAAATCTTCAACCCACATAGTTTCAGGCGCCCCGCCTGGCCCTCCAACGTGCGAAAGCTATGTTTCTTTTCATCGTCCTTGCGGCTGTAGAACCTGAGGCAGAAAGTCCGATTTTTGGAGTTGAGGGCAAGAACTCAAAGAGACCCGCAGTGTAGGTTTGGGGTGCAGGTCTTCCATAGCCTATGGGCGCTGAATATTGATCCGAAAGTACTCAACCCGCCATCTTTCAAAGACTTCATACACTGCTTGTGTGCAACATCACCATCAACTTCAATGCCACTGGTGCATCCCGAAGGTGTTCAGTAGGCTCCCTAATTATCTCAATAACCCCTATACATACCTATATAGATAAATAAATAAATAAATATATATATATATATATTCACGCACACACCCCAGTTTCCATGTCACTTTCCATTTGATTCTCCATTCTCCCGGAACCCTACACCCTAACTGGTAGTGCCCACTTCATTGTCCCTTCGCTTTGCCATTTGATTCTGAGTTATGCCTTGAAACGCTACACATACACAAGATTATCTATATGCAAATATAGATGTCTCTCTGTATAATCCCTACTGCAAGCACTGCAAATAGGTCTCCGGCCACCACAAGCGAACCTGACGATGCACAAGCAACGGGCTCGCGTATATCCCGATCCTCTCTGGTTCAGGTTGGGTAATGCCCCCCCTCAGTAACAGCTGGATAATAATTATCACATGGTTATATATAGTCCTCAATAGGACCCCCCAATATAAACTGTTACTGGGGGGGGGGCATTACCCCAGGTTCAGGGTTTAGGATTTGGGTTTCCAGGGTTTACGGTCGCCCTGTAGCCTATCAGACTTTGAAGGCCCAGTTTGACCGTAAGAGTACCAATGATGACCACCCCTAGTCACAACCCCTACACCGTAAACATCTAAATCATAAGCCCCAAATGCCTATTATTAATGTATACATAAGCATTATACATATACATATATACGTATGCAACAGGTGGTGTGCACCTCGCGATATATAGCAAACGTATCATCCACTTCATCAACCCTACATCGCCTGCCTTGGTGCGTGCGTCGATCTTGTCCTGTAGGCCGCAGTGATCCAAAAGAATCCTCCAAGCACTTCTTAACAGCAAGTGAGCTAAAGTCAAAACCCGTAGTATGCCCCCTAATACGCCCTCTAAAAACTCCCAATATAATCCCCTATATAACCCCTTTAAGGAGCTTAGACTATAGCGCAAGTGGGCTGAGATGGGAACAGCTCTGGACTCGGAGTTCAGGGTTCAGGCTTTGGGGCTTGGAGCTAAGGGTTTAGCATTTGAGCTTTAGTCTAAACTCCTAGTATCCCCCTTGATAACCCCTATAGTAGTCCCCTATATAACCTTCTTTTTGGAGTTTAGACTATAGCTCATTTGGGGTTTGTAGGCTTGAGGCTTTCGGGCTCATGGTTTGGAGTTCAGGGATTACGGTTCGATGTAGGAGCTTTGGGCTCAGGGGTTTAGGGTTCAGGATGTTTAGGGTTTAGGGTTAGGGTTTAGGGTTTAGGGGTTGATGTAACGTTCAAAAGTTTAGGGTGTAGGGAAGGATTGGGCACATGATGATTTAGCAAGAGTAGCTCTAGTAGAGGCTTTGGACGAGTATGTGGTTATGAGCTACTTGGACCCTTAGGGTTACCTGAACCCCAAAAGGAGGTAAACTAATAGCCAAAAAACACTAAACAAAAAGCGCAAAATGTCGTTATTCTGCATACTTTATAGGGGTTCAGGTACCTTTCAGAGTTTTCAGCTCTGAGGCTTTGGGGTCTGGTTGCAGTTGCCCTGAAGACCAAAAGTATGTCAAATAATTGCCTTTTGGGCTATGCTTAGGGGTTTCGAGCTTTTATTTTACCTAATTTTGGGGCCCGGGTAGGGATTAGGTTTGAAGGTTTCGAGGCGTATTTTGGTGCCAGCACCTTTGCGACCCCTATGCTGAGGGCAATTACAGGAGGGGAGCTGCGAACGGGGGGGTGTATATGAAGGGTAGAGGGAGGGGATGTCATGGTGTGAGGAGTTATGAAATTGGTACGTATGGCTCATATGAGCCATACCCTATACTCCTAATACAACTCCTAGTATCCCCTTACTGGCCAGTATGATAATCCCATATATAATCCCGTAAATAACCCCTTTAGGATTTATGACTATAGCTTATACAAAGTCTGTAATTGGAATTTGCGGGTTTAGGGCGCAAAGCCGCTTCTAACTGGCTGTTGCTGTGTCACGAAGGCAAGAAAGTGGAAAGATGTGGATACAACACACTGATTTTCGTGCTGATATTAAAGCCCCCCCGCCCCACACCCCTCATATCAAATTGTGTCCACCAACATATGAGGCTTCTCATGGGCACTATTCAATGTGAGGGGGCGGAGGGGCGGGGTGCTCAATACCAACACGAGGGAATAGCTCAGAATCTCAGGGCCCATCCGAGTACGGAGTCTAGAGGGTAGCCAAGGCTACTCCCGTGATGCCGTTGGTGCCGTAGCCAAGTGGCCAAGCAGATGCCTATCAACCCCTGAGGGTCCAAGTACCGAATCATCATATACTTACCCAAAACCCAGTACTTGGGTACATGGACCCTTTGGGATCAATGTACTACGGGCGTCCTGCAGAAGTACTTTCAAGTCCGAGTGAAAGTACTTGGACGTTGAGGATTAGCAAGATACTGGAAAACACATGCGCCAGAATACGCCATGCGAAGTTCCTGTACACACTCCCTACACGATATAGTCCCTTAAGTAGATAGAAGATAGCTTTGGGCTTTGGGTATGTGATAATAAGATCCCCGTGCAACCCGTATTCTATCTACTTAAGGGGGACTATAAGCCCAAAAGACATGCATCAACCCGGTCACCGGGCGATTCTTGATTAGGAAGTATGTTCTACCCTGATTCTCATGCTTGATTCCCAGCCTGTGTGCTGTTATTCTGCAAAGTCCTGTACCATTCCACCATTTCACGTAACATAGTCCTTCAACCCTCTTAGGTCTAGAAAGCCCTTGAGTGCCGGCAGCACAACAAACACCTCCAACCGACTCTTGCCTAAAATCCGAACCCTAAACAGCCCCATGATCATGACCCTTTAACTTGACATGATGGTCGAATATCAAAACAGGGCAAGCACCGGCATGAGGTTTATGGTTTTGTGGGCTCAGGTTTTGGGGTTGAAGGTTTCGGATTTTGGCTTGAGGGCTACGACTTCGAGGCGTAGCTTTGCAATACCATACATTTGAGGAGATTTCCTACGTACCTTTACGGTTTCTACCGTTGGGCTTGGATACCTATACATGGAACACGCGCTAAGCTAGGATATCTAGAGCCCTCAACCCAAGGGTACAAACCTTAAGGGTACAAACTTAAAGTGCACGCCTACAGGGGACTCCTAAACCCTCTACCAGATGTCTTTCATCCCCTGGGATACCAGGAACACATAGATAGCTCGGCATGCACTCCAGGACCACAAGCAATCACATCAGTCTTCTGACTCGTCAAGCCGGCAGTGGTACGGATGATGATAGTGATGATGATGGCGATGATGAGACAGACAAGGATGTTGATGAGATGCAGATGACGACGAAGATGAGAATGCAATCTTCTTCTTCCTCCGCCGCAGAGAGAGTCCTGCGTTGCGTCCTGACATCCTCAAGCTTTTCTTGAGGGTCCTCCCAAGGGTTCTTGGGCAAACAAAAAGAGCGGCTCCGGCCCGTCAGGCCCCATATGCAAGCCACTCTGCTTCAGCCATGAATGCTTCTTTTCCTCTGGAAAACAAATGATAGGTGCCTAATGTTTGGCAATCAGACAGGAAGCCATGTATCTAGGTAACGGGCCATGTATCTTGGTTACAGTCAAGAGCTTTCTTGGCTGAAGAAACTTGTTCAGTGCATCTCCTGAAGACTGGTGTTCAGTCTTGTTTGCAGAATGCTGTTTGTTACGAGCTCTTTGTAGCAAAAATTACATAACTATTGCGGAGGTCTCAAGATCTGAGCTTAGTGGATTTTCGGCCATCGTCCGTGTGATGTGCAGGCATTCCGTCTTCAAACAAGACAGCACGGTAGTGGCCTTGCAGTATGCTTTCCCCTATGTGGTAAATAATAGCCGTAACCCTATATGAAGCGTGCTCTAAGTCGACTCCTTCATTCCTATAGTAGGGCATGGCAAAACTCCAGAGGGGGACAACCTTACCTGGACATTTGTCTCCTTGGTCTGTGAATCTTGCTATTTGCAAGGCCAATACAGCGGGCAGGCTGCTCAACGTGTGAGGGTTGGCCTGAGCGCTCCAGGGATCAATAAAACTTTGAATGGAGTTGTCAGCCTCTGGGCTCAGACCTGCTGACAAAGGCAAAGGCCATGTGGTTCCACAATCCTCCGCCTGCGCTGGGCTTTCATTATCTACTTGAATTCTGGACTCCCAAGTGCCAACCTTGCCGGCTTGGAAACCCTCTCGCATGAGACTCTGCAAAAACTCAGATGCATCGTGCTGTTGACCTGGGCGCGACCAATGACTGGTGATGGTCTGTCATTCCATGGTGTGCCACAAGGTGATTGTACTGGTCTGAGTGGTCAACCAGACAAGGAAACGCATGAACCGAGAATCGGCAAAGACTGTGCTGTGCGCCTCCGAAGCATTTGCAAGAGTCCAAGCAATGGCTAGTACATTAGAATTTGCATAGCAGTAGTTACTGGGATTTGGAGCTGCAAACATCTGATTTGCTGCCTGCCTGCAGAGCGTAGCTGAGCTAGAGCTCTTGGATCAAGCAGTCGACTGTGTTCGCCAGTGGCGATCGACCGAGCGTGGCCGGCCGCAGCGTGGCCGCTATGAGGTGGGTGCAGGAGTTGCGGCTGAGCTTTCCGAGCAAGTGAAAGCACTGTTGGGATTCCTGAGAGCGGTTTTGGATTTCGAGCGTGAACGGGACCACTTCGGAGGTCATCTCCGCCGTGAGCTTTCGCATGGCGTGGAAACGAGCCACCACATGCGGGTGAACTGATAACAGCTTGAGGGCTGTCAGAGAATGCAATGCTGATGATGATTATGATGGTGATGGTGATGGTGATGATGCAATGATGGTGGTGGCGATGCGGCTAAGGACCACCATGACGCTGATGATGTAGCTCGTGTTGCTGCTGCTCATGATGATGGTGATAGTGACGATGATGATGTGGTTGATGACCACCCCCGATGTCGGAACTGCCAAAAGCTTGCCTAGCCTTCTCCACGCAGTCTCGGTGCGCGGAACGCGGAGGATAGACCTTCGCGGCAGATGTTGAGCTCAGACGATGGTTTGCAACATACTGCGGTTGATGCCAAAGTCCTGGAATTTAGGAGGGTCGAGGGTTTAGGGTACCACAGGGCCCTGTTACAGGAAGTACAGGGCTTATGCAGGAATCATGTCAACAGTAGAAGCCTGAAAGAATCGTGGTTGTATAGCTATCCAAACAATCATTTCGCGCCTACCCAAAACTCTTCAGCCCTTGAGGCAACCTCTCACCCTTAACCTAGGGTTTAGGGTTTAGGCCCTGGAATTTGTGTTGAAGTGGGGCACGCGGGGTATCTGAAGCAAGATTTGGGATTGAGGTCTGGGGCACCCCAGAATTTTGATACCTCTTCGTACTGCCATCTACACTGTGCATATTCACATGCCTCTGTATGTACACAGACACACATGCTCTCGACTAGGAAGCCCTATACACTGTGACGCATATTTCTGATCTAGCGCCCAGTTGCACACCTTGGATATGGCCCGTGGTATGCGCCCTTCATCTTTGGATGACCGTAGCTAGCACAAGCCCTGCCTGCTTGCTAATTATAACCGACCCCTGAGACAACTCAAGACATATTCATGCTTGGGAGCTCTCTGCGCAGAATATCTACAAGAGTGGAGACAGACCTGTAGCGCAACGCTTGCACAACCAAGTACTGTGCTGGCTCTGAAGCGCGAGGATTACGCACCGCAAGGTCGTTTTCGACTCAACTGGCCGTGGAGTCAGCAATAGTTTGACTGTGTGCGATGTGTTTTTTTTCAGTGTGTGTGTATGGCGTTATGATAGGAGTATATTCGAGGGTTTCCATAAATTCAGGGTTCATGTTCAGACTCCCAACCGGTTCTTTCTGAAAACCCGTACATCTTTAACCCCACCTGTTTGCCCACCTCTTGGAAATGTCGAGGAACAGCCTGTGCCCACTGCTTTGAATCCTCGAGCTGAGCTGGGGTCCAGGCGCTATGTCTGCTACTTCTTCCCCCATAGTTGTCGCGCCCCTAACCCCCAAAATGCAGCCTTGATAGCACAGTAGATCTATATATGTATACATATTCTTAAACGGGCGAAAACCTCATGTGAACCTAAATCAGCGACTGAGTCTCCAAGGCTTCCAGCAATCAATGACACAATTTCTCAGCGGGGAATCCTGTCTCTTTTTCACAAATATTTATATACATATCCACACACACATATATATGTACATATATATATATATGTATACCCCCTTAAGTAGATAGAACGTGGGGTATATGGGGATCTTCTTATAATATACCCAAAACCATATTCTATCTACTTAGGTGGGACAAAAGGTGAGCGTGTTAACCACCCAGCCCTAGTTACAAAGCTTCTAGGAAAGCGTAACATGAGCCTGAACACTCCACCGGGACCACCATCCGCGGTCCAGCCAGTGGGGACCTTCACGTGAGTAGTGTTTTTTGCTTGTTGAACCTAGTAAGATTACATTCCTTCTAGAAAATACTATACCCAGGATAGAATCTTACTCTATAATGGGCACCATAGTATCCCCCAAAAAAATACTACACACGTGAACCGCATAATATCCAGCCAGTGGGGCCTCAATTGGAACTCTCAGCGGGCCTAGAGATAGATAGGGGTTGCAGTGGGAGTCTCAGGTTTTCTACGAAAGACATTACCATGAAAGCCACATATGGACCAGTTTTCTTTACCAGCCGTGGCCTTGAGACTATGAGTTCTCATACCACTACAACAAGTATCAAGACATGTTGATTTGAGTTTTGTTTTTGAGGATCTCTCTCAAGAATACTACCCATGTGGGCCCAGCACAGGAACAACAAACTTCCTGTGCTCCACATTCTGACGAAGACTAGCTTCGTTTAGAAAGGGGATAGATGTGGGGTTCCATCATTGTCGACGACAAAGTAAACATCCCAAGAAAAATCTCAATCTCTGCGAGGGTTTTAGGGAAATCAAGATTTGAGAGAACTTATGCTACACGGATGCTGGACATAATCTCAGAAAAACTTTGCAGGATTCAGGAAATAACAACCTCCGGGCTTGCTTGACAGGCCTTAACACTGAAGAAGCTCTAATGTTCTATAGTCCCCTGACGTAGATAGAATATGGACTTGATAATAACCATAATAAGATCCCCATGTATACCATATTCTATCTACTTTAGTTGGGGGCTATAAGCTTCTAGTGGTTCTATATTGCACCCAAGACATATCCTGCAAGCGTTGAGAGACACAACTTGACATCATCCTGCATGCCCGTAGAGATAGTATAGCCCATAACTTAATTCCTAGGGCTTCGGTGTATGGGTCATGCATGCTTCGTGGTCATACTGGAGAGATATACAAGGATTGTAATGGGAAAATCCCAGGAAGTATTCAGGCTTCTATTTTGCCGTCCTACGTGTTTCCACCCTGCGCGTGAAATCCCAAAGTACGGAAATCCAACAGTTACAGTAGTGACCCTAGGCGCAAAGACCGCGGACCTCGAACAAGACCCTGCCCATGCCATTTTAATTCTCAAAGCCCCTGCCATAAGGGTCCGAGTATATACTGTATACTCATAAGGTAGACGCTTTGTTACTCTTTGCCTGAAATAAGCACCATATGGACCTGGGCCGGAACAAGCGTCTTTTTGGAAGGACATGTGTCAAGTTCTGCAAATACTTCCAACTTGTGTTGATCCAAATGCTTGGGCCCAAGGCCTAAGGGGTCTAAGTACCCGAATAGGCATTGAACCTCCGAACCATTAAGACCATAGCATGCGACACCCAAAGACCCAGTATTTGGGTACTTGGACCATTCACGTCCACCTTAAGTTCAACTCCAAGCCCAAACCCTCTAAACCCGAAATCCTGAATTCCAAAACTACGGAAAGAAAGTAAGAACATTAACTAAACTATAAAATGCAAAACAAATCACCCTCAACTGAAGCACCCAAAGCTCCAATCCCCGACATCCTCAAGGCTAAAACTCTACAAAAGAACACTCTGAAACCCCAACCTCAAAATCACAAACCCTAAAACTTACCTCTGATTAGCAGCGAATGGAGGCCATGCTCCTTTTACTTGTCCGTACATGAACCCCATTAAAAGGGTTTATGGCTTAGGGGTTTAGGGTTTAGGGTTTCATTGTCTTTTCCATTCCTTCATTCCGTGTTAGCCAGATTACCGAATATTCTTAAGAGGGAGTGGTTCCTAGTAGTCTGCAAAGTGCCCCTAACTTTCCCCAGTGCCTGCCCTCTTAGGAGCCACCCCCCATAAAGACGTGATGAACAGAGGTAACTTAACCCAAACTCAACCCCCCCAAGCGATAGAAACCCTGAACCTAAACAACTCCCACCTGGTGGCCAAAGCCTTCAGAGTAGGTATAAATGTTGCCTGGCACGGGCGAGAGCTTCGTGCTTAGGATTGAGGGCTTGGGCTTGTGCATTTAGCAGCGCATTTGGGGTTTGCGTGTTTCAGGTGCCGGAGTAATTTGGGGGTTTTCCATTATTAGGGGTACCTTTTTGGGGGTCCCTATAATAAGGACTATAGTATTTTAGGGTCTATATTGGGGTCCCCCTATTT
Source organism: Symbiodinium pilosum (assembly GCA_905231905.1). NCBI lineage: Eukaryota > Dinophyceae > Suessiales > Symbiodiniaceae > Symbiodinium > Symbiodinium pilosum. The sequence goes on from CAJNIZ010014891.1 coordinate 188,420, forward strand.
TGGGAAACTACCATTTGGGGCTTTAGGGTTTTGGAGGTTTTAGTGACAAGTTTTCGGGTTTAGGGCTTAGGCTTTGAGCGTTTAGGGCTTCGGGGTTAGCGGTTTGCATGTATAGCAGGATTCGAGTTTTTCAGTGACGCTCAATGGGTAGATTGCGAATGACACAGGCTTCCTAGTCTAGACCTGATTTTTTTGGCTCGGGGCGCTGCGCATCCTTTCACTGCATGGAACAAGCGTCATGAACCTAGATTCCGTGGGAAAACACCCCAACCGTTGGATTGACAGAACTACGGCCAAAGGATTATGAAGAGTGTAGTCGGGATCCATTCGCTGTTAAGTTAGTGTAGGGCACAGAGTTTTCAGCCCAGGAAAAGTGAGCCTAAAGTCATCGCATAATTTGATGCAGGATGTAAAGCGTAGCTGTTATACCCTCGGGCTCCATGTCTATAAATAATACCTACATTGCTTCCACATGTCTATAACTAGTGCCTACATTGGGCTATTTGGAGCCTTAGGGATAGGGTCTCAATAAGATTGAGGAAATCGTTCAGAAACTCGAGGCTTCGACAACTTCAAGTCCAGGAGGAACCCAGGGCTTCAAATGAAAGCTGCATTTAGTCATCACAGAAGCTATAGTCCAAACTCCCAGTATCGCCCTTAATAAGCCCTATAGTAGTCCCCTATATAATCCTTTATATAACCCCTTTTTAGGAGTTTAGATTGTTGCTCACATGGTGGCATCTTAAAACCCAGCATATGAAGCCCAGGAACATCTGGGGATGCTTAGGCATGGGATCCCCCAGAAAAACGGATGAAGGACATTCTGATACTCAAAAACTGTGCAAGGCCCAATACCGGAGAACACAGTTCGGATTGGTTTACATTCAAGTATCATGCTTCGACTGCGAAAGTACCAGGGTAACTGCAGTACCAAGTACGACCAACAATTTCCGAAGCAGTAGGCCACCCTAAACCCTAAACATCAGGCCTAAACCCTAAACCCTTGCCCAGGAATTTGCAAATGTGACTTCAGCGCAGAAAAGGTGAAAGCTCGAGCCGATGGGGTCCGAAACCCCAAGGGTTCAAACAGCCCAAAGTGGGTCCTATTCGTAGACTTTAGAACCCGAAACAGATTCTGTTGATAGACTTTAGAGCCCACAGTAGGTTCTATTTATTCACAGACTTTAGAGCCCAAAGCCTTAAACCCCTAAACCAAAGTAGCTTTATCTTGAACCCATCAGTTGCCCTCGGCAGAATTCAGGCTTTGCATTCCTTCGGCTCAAAAAACAACAGCTTCCGTTTCAGGATATTATCTGAAGTTCACTATACTGGGTTGCTGCTAAGAAACCTAAATTAAGTTACTATCACAAGTGAGAATCTCTAATTGATTATACATTATACCCATACTATGGTAATTCAATTTAAGTTCCTTAACAGCAACCAAGTCTAGGGTCCCAGAACTGAAGATTTTTTGGGTCTCGCATTGCCCCTACCTAAACCCCAAAAGGTATGCAAAATGATAGCCCTAAACCCCTAAAAATAGCCCTAAAGGCCATTATTCTACATATCTTTGGGGGTTTGGGTAGTGCAAAACGGAAAGACTTGTGCAAACAGCTGTCTTCTTGCCCCAGTCAAGCCATTGAGGCGGCCAGTTCAAGAGCGCCTCGCATGTGTCTTAGCTTAGGTTCGTACGGGTTATGTAGGGGTATATAGGGATATATTGGGTTCAGGGATTACGAGTTAGGGTTTCCCAAATTTAGGGCTACACTTTTTGGGACCTTAATCATGGGATCCCTGTATACCTAACATATACCTTAGGAGGACCCCCCCACCCTGTAATAGTGGTATAACAGGAATATAAGAGGACCCTACTATAATCCTTATTATCCATAATAGTCACTATTACTGGGTGGGGGGGTCCACCTAACATATACCTTCCATGCGCCCCTAGGGTTTTAAAGACCCTTGGAACCCTTTCCATTGGCAAAGGTCCCATAATGCTGTAAGCGCTTCTAAACTTCCAACCTTTGAATGCGTTGAGCCAGCTGAAGCTGACTTCTATAAACATAACAACTTTTACATGTCAACTGTCACGTAGGTTCTTTCATGCAAAAAAATCTTCGTCGAAGCTAAATACCTTAACCTCAGAGCAGTCTTTTCGCCATTGCCGCCAGCAGCGCGGAGTATTCAACGAATGGGAGAAATCTACGGGCAGCCGCGCCTGCATGCTCTTAGCATGCATGGGGACACCTTCCTGTGGCACCATCCTTGCATACCCTCTACCCAAAAAAAACAGCATCTTGGTAAGAGATCTTCAGTAGTGCGGGTTTCGGTGCATGTAATACCCTCAACCCTAAAATCCAAAATAAACATCCCTAAACCAAAAAACCCAAACCCAAAAACCTTAAAACCCTAAACCCCTCATTTTGCTCCCAGGGTTAGGCTTCAGCGTGACGTCTCAGAGCAAAGTGCTGCAGCCGAAGCACCTGAGGATTCTTGTCTCCAGCTTTAGGGTTTTAGGGTTTAGGGTTTTAGGGTTTAGGGTTTTAGGTTTTAGGGTTTTAGGTTTTGGGCTTTTGGTCTCCAGGTTTAAGATTCAAAGATTTGGGTTTAGGATCTCAGCTACAGGTTTCAGAGATTGGGGCTTAAGGTTTACGACTTCAGGTTTTGATGTTGGTGGCTGAAGGTTTAGGGTGTAAGGTTGTGGTATTGAGCTTTAGGTTTCGAGGTTGCGGGCTCAAGGTCAAGGTCTAGGGCTGAAACCTTACACCCTAAAACCCTAAACCCTAAACGCTAAACCCCTAAACCCTAAACGCCTACACCCTGAACCCTAAAACCCTAAACCCCTAAACCCTGAACCCTAACTCCTAAACCCTAAAATCTTAAACCTCAGACCCTAATCCGGTTGAAGGAGGTTTAGGGTTCGGAGTCTCTAGGCTTGCTGGTGCTTAGAAGGATACCAATAGTGGCAGCTATGATAGCAATGGTAATATGGGAAGAGCTGGGCTGGGGGGAGGGGGGGGGGGTAGAAGTGTGATATGTATATATATATATATGTACATACTAATAATAGCAATATGTACCAATAGTGGCTTAAAGCAATATTATACCATGGAAGTAATATATAGTAATAGTAGCATAAAACAGTCATGTAGAATGATGGCAATATGTAGCCATAGTTATATATGTTATACACCTATCTCTCTCTCTCTCTCTCTCTCTCTGCAGCAGCAGTAGTAGCATTGGGCGCGGTCGTTATCGTTGTCGTCGTCGTCGCCGTTGTCGTCGTCGTCGTCCCAGAAGTCGTAATAGTAATCATTAGCTGTATATAGATAAGAACGATAATACGGAATACGCCTTATTTAAACCTCCACAATGGTACATGTATTCACTGCCCCACTCCCTCTTCCATTTTAGGCATCACAGGGACTAGGTGATTCTTCCCTATACAACGGAGAAGAAACAATGCGGGATAAGCAGGCAACCTTTACTGTTGGAAATGCTCATCACTGCCCATCGTAGAGGGATCCTGATTGTGAGAAAGCCCCGGACATGATTGTGAAGACTCCCTGTCCCTCCTAAACACCAGAGTGGATACTAAAATCCTTTATGACCTGAACCCTAGACCCAGGTCCTTTTACCTCGGGAATAACGGCATCAAAGCATATTAAGGTCATGCAGAATTTCAAGTAACGACAGTACCTTCCACCACTGTTGAGGTTCCTTCGCCTTGTCTGCAAGGAAGAAACAGCCACTTGGTTTAGAGTTTAGAGTTTAGGGTTTGAGGAAATCCCTTACTTGCCCTCAGTTGTCTTCAGTACTATGCTACTAGACGCGTCTTTTGTAGTATATATACCCTGCATCAAAATATGCAGCACACCACTCTACCACAATATACTCCGAGATTTAACAACACCTGCAAGGAAATTGTCCAGCTTTGGCGACCTTGCCACACGTCTTCCTGAAAGCCCCACACCCCCACCCTCCTGGAGCGACTTTGAGGTCTTAAAGGTTTGAAAGGGCTCTTCTAGACAATGGCCTACCCACCCACCCCCAAGCTTCCAGGGTTCCTCAAAAGAACGACTCATGATTCATGGAAACATGAGATGCGCCGAGCACGCGAGCTTTTTTGCTGTACCGACTAAACGCCTCTGCGAAATCCATAGGGTCTGTGCAAGTGCAACCGCTGACTGAAAAGAAGGCGTTTTTGCGATCTTGCGTGCTTCTCGCCTGAGGTCCTGCAGAAGTATGCACGGGTATTTATTAAACAGGGTTGCCCTACATGCCCTAGAAAATCTATGATTCTCATGTGGAAGATACCTTACCCCAAAAAGGGAAGCTCAAAAAACAAAACATGAGCGCCATGCAGAGAATGTCAGCTCAGGACACCCAACTCTGCAGAGCCAGAAACAGTCTTGGCGTTTGACATCAGATGAACATGTCTCCACATCAATGTACCCCCCAAACAATGAAAAGCGGTTCTCAGGAGACGACTCAAGGGGTCTGCCTTGCGGACCACTTCAGGATCCCTTCTAGAAACATCTGCAGTAATTCGGATAGTCTCGTCAACCAACTTGGCTATAGAACTTGCCTTGAGATGGCTAGCGCAAGCTTATCCCAATGCGAACCTTGCTGCAACATTCGCGATTTACGGAGATGGAAAGTACGCAAACTTTCAGCTTGAGATCTGGTACAGGATGTAGAGGAATTCGTGTATCTTGGCATTAAGACTCTCAACCAATGACAACAATCATACTTGCATCAAGTGCAGGTGGTGACCACCTAACTTTACACATATGCAGAGTAACAAAGCCACCAGCTTACATTTTGCAAATCTCATTGGAACCTAAACCCTAAACCCTAAAGATTCAGGACCTGGAGGTGGAGAAGCACTATAGTCTGTCAGGCTGGATTCTCATTTGCACGTCCAGCCTCAGCTGGGGTCTGTGACAATTCAGAGCAACTGTTCCGGAACTGGCAGGAGTTGCAGAACTGGTTTTCCAACTTCCCGGTATTGTCCTCAGCTGCGTGGCGTCATGGTAATTTCCAGAAATAGAGAAACTTAAAACTATGATCCTTGTTCTGCGCCACCGCCAAAAGCCCCCGTGCATTAAGTAAGACGATTCGGGGCCGAGGGACTCAGAATGAACACTCCAGAATGAAAATTGATTTGCAGGCTAGGGCGCTGGAATTCGTGGATTCAGGGTTTGGCCCCCGTCCGCTTAGGAAGGAAAAGGTCTCCTTTGCAGCTATCTCATACAAACTCAACATCAATTCAGGACCCGCTAACATGACATACCGTAGTCCCTGAACCCGCACCGGAGCTGCATAGACCTGAACTGAAAGGATGTTCCAGGACTAGGCCGAGTGTCGATAACCGCGCATTTCGGGGTCTGGCCTTGCCAGAAAGGCAACTGCTCCCGAGCATCGCGTCTTAGTCCTGAGCTGTACTGGCCACAGAGAAATCAGGCATCATTCCCCACAGAGTCCATGTAGGTATGCAGTATATAGTATATGCCTGCTTTGGCCCTTTGGGTTCGATCTGTGCAAACCACATTCTGCAACTGAAGTCCTACATGAGGGCCTGGGCGAGCCTCAACCCTAAATGGGTGGTTGTCCAAAATACCTGTCCCAAAAATGACCCTAATGTAGGTTCCCTGTTTGGTTAGGATCCTCTTTTAAGGAAGTGTATTCCCAATGGTCCCTACTTTACAAGGACCT